>CAEGAD010080040.1:0-23704 GCA_903067055.1 Poeciliopsis paucimaculata | reverse complement strand
CAGCAGCAGCAGCAGCAGCAGCAGCAGCAGCAGCAGCAGCAGCAGCAGCAGCAGCAGCAGCAGCAGCAGCAGCAGCATCCTGCTCTCTGTCTCTGGTAAGATCAGACTGTGGAGTTAGTGTTGCTGTGTGGAAATGGATGAAATGCTGTAGTTTGTCTCTGTGTTGAGGTGGATCAGTGATCCTGCAGAGTCCTGTCCTCCCTGTGATGGAGGGAGATAACGTCACTCTGAGCTGCAGAGCAAGGAATCCAACCCACAACCTCCCAGCTGCTTTCTATAAAGATGGCTCCTTCATTGGTGATGGATCATCAGGTCACATGACCCTCCTCCATGTTTCCAGCTCTGATGAAGGCCTCTATAAATGTAACATCACAGATCATGGAGAGTCTCCATCCAGCAGGATCTCTGTCAAAGGTCAGAGGTCAGCAGCTTCTCTTTAGTTTTGTAGATCACTACAACTCTGTGTTTGGATATTTAGTTTTCTTCCAACAATCTGTGTTTTCTAGAAATCAAACACTAAAACATAATTTCTAAAGTAGAAATATGAAATGTGCTTAATTCAAGATTCTCCTCTTAATGATATAAAATTCATCATGTCTGAATCTTTCATTCCTCTTGTTGGCGTTTAAACAGATTATAGAATAAATGATTTTCTAATTCTATGCCAATAAAAAGACAAATATATTGTTTTTATTCTAATAATCAGTGTGAATTACAAGTAATGAACTCGTCAAATAAGCCGTCAGTTTCATCTCTAAATGTTGATCAGGTTTGATTCTCTCTGCAGAAAAACATCAACAGAAGCCCCGCCCATTACATCAACCCCGCCCAGTCCAGAAGCCCCGCCCAGTCCAGAAGCCCCGCCCTCTTGCTCACCTTCCTCTCTCCTCATCATCACTCTGCTCTGCCACCTGGTGGTGATGTTCCTGTTCTTCATCTGCTCTTTCCTCTTGGGGTTTTCATCTGGACTCAGAGCCAAAGGTAAAACCCTGAATCATTTCCTGACCTGATGATCCAACCAATCACTGACTGACAGATGATTTTCACTGGTTCTGGTTTTGTTATTAAATATTATATTTGCTTTATAAATGTCTCTTATTGACCAGTTTCCCATATTTAGTTGTATTATTAATAATAAATGTGTTTTCTCTTTAACTTCCTCTAAATACAGGAAGTGACCCGTCACCGTGTGTGAAGATGACTCCGCCCCCCCAGGCTGAGCTGGTACCACATGATGGTGATGATGATGATGATGATGATGATGTCGTCACCACAGAGCATCACTTCTGAACTGAACAGTCTCATGCTGCTGTTTTCTTCCTCTTTGTTTTCTGGAAACATTGCTTCAAAGCGTTTATAAAAAAACTATTAGTTTTTTCTTATTTGTTGAAACTTTAATCTTCAACTTTGGAATAAAATGTGGAGTTAAAGCTTCAGTTTGTTTTCTTGACATATTCACAGGAAATGTTGCTAAAGCAAATCTCAGCAATGAAGCAACTTGATTAGTCAGATTATGTGAAAAATGAAACTGAGCTAAACGAACCTTAAACTT
Organism: Poeciliopsis paucimaculata; assembly: GCA_903067055.1. Taxonomy (NCBI): domain Eukaryota; kingdom Metazoa; phylum Chordata; class Actinopteri; order Cyprinodontiformes; family Poeciliidae; genus Poeciliopsis; species Poeciliopsis paucimaculata. The sequence goes on along the minus strand of CAEGAD010080040.1, from coordinate 22,152 downwards.
TATAAACATCCTGATGTGCAGAAAGAAAGACACAGGTTTAATAAGGAAGCTGAAGGCGCATAGAGACAACATGAACACTGAAGTCAGGCTGTTCTCACTGCTGGTACAGTTTGTGTTTTCTGGTTTTGATGCACAGAAACGCTCTGAGATCCTCTGACGCAGTTAGTGGCAAACTTAGTCATCTTTGGGTCAAAGGTCAACTTTTGGAAAGGGGACTTCCCAAAGTCAGGTATACAGGATTATTTTGTAGCACAATCAAGTTACAATGTTGTCTTCAGTTGTTAGAAAAAAATGATATATATTTCAACTATAACTTAAAAGAAATCTGATGTCATAATTTAATGCCTTGAAATTGGGCCTCTGTCTCTTTAAGAAGCTCCTGCTATTACTGAAGCTCCGCCTTCAGAAAATTATCACAACATGGTTCCTTTATTGACCCTTTAACAACATGTTTATCAGAGTGTCACTGATAAGTAGCTCCTGTAATGAACTCAGCAGACGTTTAGTTCAACAAGGTGTTTGAAAGATGCCTTGTTGTTCAAAGATGTCGTTTGAACAACAAGCTAATCTGGAGGAGCTCAGTGTGGGAGGAGCTACGCCTCGGAGACGGAGCTAGGTTCACCCAGCTGTTTTGAGCAGTTGAATGGTTGCCATGGAGCTTAGAGGATTTCTCAAACATGCATGAAAAAATCAAGGCAACACTCCAGGTATGTTTTTGATGAGAGGATGATATAACATGATTTAGAGCTCCAAAAAGTTCATTTTACATAATATGTAAAAGATTGGACAGTGTTTGGACTCAGAACCCAAACCAATTTTTTTCAACTATATATATTTGGCTACAGTTTCAAATCTTTTATGGGCTTTTTAGTAAGAGGGAATGACACGGCAGAGAAGTTTGCTTAGCAAGCAAAATAGATAGCTACTGTAGCCATTGACAGTAAACATTGCAAGACAGAAATCAAAAACACAACTAAGTTAGAAATATCTGACAAAACAAAATTTGAAGCGATCACAAGCAGAAGTACAAAGGAAAAAGATGAAAAAGATTTTCTTGTGTCCTTCCAATGCCTCTGCCATTCCGGGTTATAAACTCCTGAGTCCCCCTCCAGACCAGTAGGTGGCGGTCATGCTCCACATCATCTGGCTGCCAACCGTTTTCCGTTGCTAGGATACGGTACATTCCTCAGTTGCTTAGGTAACTGCTGTAACAAGAAGCATTTGGTGGAAGATAAACAGATTTAAACTGCAGTTAGGCGATTATTTTCAGTTTCCAAACGATGAATTTGAAGTCTTCGCTGCGCTGTTACTTGGTTACTTTGTGCCTTTAGTCGTTTAAAAGCCGATTTACGAGCTGCTGGTAGCGGCTAGCTCTGTTAGCTAGGGCTAAAGCGTTGCTAGTTCTGTTAGCTTTGCTTTCAGGACGTCAGGTAACGGTTTGAAGCTGAGGCTGCTGTGACCCACGTACCACCCGGATCTCCTCAGGCAGCTGTGTCCCATGGAGCGGACTGACCGGGGAAAGGACCCCCAGCTGCTGAGGAACCAACCCTACGACGAGAGTCTGGACGTGGAGGACGGAGAGGAGGTACCGAGTGTCTACAGCCCGACTCCCCGAGGACAGAGACAGGTACCCGGTCACAGCCTGCTGAGCTGCCCCGCTGTTCAGTCTGGAAGCCGGGAGTCTAAAACTCGGATTTTTAGGCTCAGAATAGATTCATTTTATTATTTCCCCTCTAGAAAATAGTGCAAAAATATAAATATTCAGCTTTAACAATATATCTTTAGATTTGTTTCTAGACTTCAATAAATAAATAAATAAATAATAATAATAATAAACATCAACCCTGCCCCTGTTATATTGGGGTTTTCTACTTCCTGATGACCTTTGAGCTGATCCTCAGGGGTCAGAGGTCAGACTGTTTCTCTCTGACCTCCATGTTTTCCTCCTGTCAGACCGAGTGGAACAGCAAGAAGGTTCTTGGCATCATGTCCACCAGCAGCAGGAACCAGCTGGATGAGGAGCACAGACCTGTGAGGGCCACAGAGCCCATGGGGCTGAAGCCAGGGCCCGGTCTGACCCAGGAGGAAGAGGAGGAGGAAGAAGAGGAGGACTCCGATGAGGATGAGTCTGATGAAGATGATGATGACGATGAGCCCACTGAAACTCTGGAGGGAGTGTACGACCCTGCAGACTACTCCAACCTGCCGGTTACCACGGAGATCAGAGAGCTGTTCCAGTACATCACCCGGTAACCAGAGACACCCACAGTCCATCAGAATCACGTAGAACCAAGAGAACCTTTGGTTCCTACAAGGACCTGAATTCCACTGGACGGTTCTGAACATCTGTCCCACTCACTCAAAGCTGAACTTGGTTGGTGGGTTGTTTCTGGGTTGGTTCTGATAATATAAACTTAGTCCAATCAGTATGAAAACAATGTTGTATAAGCTAAAATAGTCAACATGCTAATTACACGCCACGTACTATAGACTATATTTTAGCAAAATTTAGCATTTAGGATGTTGCTAGCGATACCCCACAAAAACCGGTGTTTAGCAGCTGCTACTATCTATTATATTATAACTCTTTCAAGAATTTTAATTAAAATGAGTTACAACAACATTACATTTCCCTTTGGGATAATTAAGTATTTTTGAACTTGATTGAGCTAAAAATTAATTAAAATGTGAAGGTTAGCTAAACAGCTTTCATTAGCATATGTTAGTCACTAGCATGCTGACTAATAGTGACTTACTCTGTTCTGTATACTATATATAATTATTATTTCACTTTTAGCTGTAAGGCTAACGTTAGCATGAGGGCTAATGCTAGCATGTTGACCCACAGTAGGATGTGGGTTATCAGCAGAATGTTGACATTGACTCACTCTGTTCTGTATGTAATGGACCGGGCTTTTCGGATCCAGTACAATTTGCAATTGAAGCTCCAGGTTCTGGTTTCTGCTCTCTCAGTTGGTTCTGATCCGGATGTGACGTGTTATTGTTATATATAATGGATCAGAACCATCTGGTTCTCCTGTAGCTTCACAACTTAATGATGTAGAGCTGAGAAGGTTCTTGCAGGGAGTCCAGAATCAGTCCAGAACCAGAGTCCTGCAGGTTCTACATGCTCTACTGGGTCAGAACATCTGGGTCTGACACATGTGTCAATTTTCTTTCAGGTACTCTCCTCAGAACCAAGAACTGGACCTCTGCCTCAAGCCCTTCATCCCGGACTTCATCCCAGCTGTAGGAGACATCGATGCCTTCCTAAAGGTACCAAACACTGGGAGCCGGGTCAGAACCAGGCCTTCTATTGATAGAACATGTTTTAGAACCGTGGTCTGGTGTGTTCTGAACCGGTCCTGGACAGAACCCCAGCTGTTCTCTATAAACTCTCAGAACCACAGTTGGTTCTGTTTGTTCTAAGGTTGCTGGAAAACGGACCCTGGATCAGAACTGAGTCCAAATCAAAACATCAGAACCGTCCCAACCATGTTGCCCTGATCTGAAATGTGTGTGATGTGTTCAGGTACCGAGGCCAGATGGGAAACCAGACAATCTGGGCATACTGTTTCTGGATGAGCCCAGTGTGAAGCAGTCGGACCCGACGGTTCTGTCTCTGTGGCTGTCAGAGGAAACCAAACAGCACGGAACCACAGAGGTACACACACCTGCACACACACACACCTGCAGCCTCCAGGGTCCGGTCCGGTACCATCAGAACCCCGCTCTGTCTCCCCGCTGCAGCTGAAGAAGGTTACGAGCGTGGCGGGCCCACGGACCAACCCCCGGGCCGTGGACAGCTGGGTGGACAGCATCAGCGCGCTGCACCGGTCCAAGCCGCCGGCCAGCATGCGGTACAGCAGAACCATGCCGGACCTGGACAGCCTGATGCAGGAGTGGCCCGCGGAGGTGGAGGAGCTGCTGGGGGCCCTGCAGCTGCCGCCGGCCCGCCTGGCCTGCAGCCTGCCGCAGTACGCCGACCTGGTCTGCAGCCTGCTGGACATCCCCGTCCACGGAACCAGGGTCCAGAGCCTGCATCTGCTCTTCAGCCTCTACCTGGAGTTCAGAGACTCTCAGCACTTCACCAGCCGAGTGTAGGCAGAGGTCAGAGGTCAGGGGCTACAACCCCAGCTTAGTGCTGCACCGGTTCTGATGACCGAGGGGTTCTGGATTCAGATTATTTCTCTGGTTCTGCTGTCAAATAAAGGGTTAGAGCAGGAGAACCGTACAGAAACAACTGGTTCTGGTTGGGTTCAGAGATTAACCTGTTTAATTTAAGAGTGAAAAACTCATTTTACGTCCAGCAGCTGGTTCTGGTTCCCAGAGAGAAACAGTTTATAAAGTGAAACATGAACTATGACCTGCCTGCAGCTGGTGTCTGAGTCTCAGACGTCCCAGTGTCAGCGAATGCATCGCCTCTTCCTGAGGAATATCCCAACATGTGGACCTGAATCCAGACCATCGCAGGTTATCAGCATCAGCATAGCAACAGGTTTTACATTCAGGAAGTTTGCCTTCATTTCCTGAAGCATTGGAGGAGTGGAACCAGAACCCGGTCAGAACCACCAGCAGGGATGAAGGAGCAGAACCAGAGAAATCGTTGTGACTCCTGTTCATAATTAAATGTGTTAAATAAAACCTGAACTCTATCGACGGTCGGGTTCTGCAGATTTCTGCTAAGGACTTCCTGATCTGATGGAGCAGAGACGCAGCGCAGTCCTGAACCTGAAAGGTCTTCTGGGTCACACTTTTTATTTTCCAAATAAAATTACAAAAGTAATTACAATTGTATTTCAATATTTTAATGAAAATGCAACTAAACTTAGCAAATCATTGTAGATCTGAACCTTCTTGAAAGGAAGGATAACAATTTTCTGTAGTTTTCGGCAAGATGGTTTCTGTTTACTTTCTAGTCAATGTGTTCAATTAGAATGGGATCCTTGTCACTTTATGAGGAACAAGTGAGTTTAGTTTATGATTAAAAGTAAAACAATACCAGCAAAAAGAAAGCAGTTAATGAAAAACCAAAACTCTGAGATAGAATAAACGTTTTTATTTTAAGATGACAAACAGCACAGAACCAGAACAACAGAAAACAGGCGAGAGAAGAAGAACAGCAGAACAATCAGGTGAGGAGGGACAGGAAGTGGCTCAGAGATCCTGGGGAGAACAGAAATCACATGATATCTGTGTAATAAACCTTTAAAATAAGGTTTCACTAAAGCTTCAACATTATGCAGTAAAATAAACACAATAATCACACAAATATTTCCATCAGTGAAACTTTATAACCTGAAGAGTAAGTCACCTGGTAAAAATGATGAAATATTTTTATTCTCAGAATGACAATATTACCACTTATAATTAAATTACAGTCAACATTAAACCGGTAACACACTAACACATTAAGAGAAATTAAACATGAAATCTCATTATTTAAAACAGACAATTGAGTGATTATTTTGATGAATAAAGATTTCATTTTATCCAATGATGTTTGCCTATTTTCATTATAATGTCTCTCCTCTTCACTGAAACACAGCAGGAGTTTCAGTTAATACGTAATTTTATCACAGGAAGCAAAGTAATAAAAAAGAATGTTTTTATATCTAATTATAATATATGTTTTATAAAATTTTAATTAGATTCCGTAATTTTATTTCTCCATAAAGGAATAATTTCCACTCAGGAATAATTTCTATAGAACTCGGTTCTCCATCTGTAGGCTCCACGGATGTCAGTTAGCCTCGAGTTCCCACAATGCACCTCTCTGGAACTGACAGGGCTAACATGGCGGCCGACGGCTGCATCTTCCACAGGACCCTGACCAGGTCCAGACCCGCTCCGAACCAGGTCAGAACCCACAGTTCGGTTGTTACCGGTACCGTCCAGATGAGCTGAACGGGAGCAACAGCGGCTGTTAGCGGCTTCCGTCCCGCCTCTGTGATCGAATCCTCCTGCACCAGACTCCACTCAGAATCCAGCTGCTTTAAGGCGGTTCCGCTTATCAACAACAGCAGCGATTCTGTGGAGTTCAGTTTGGTTCGGGTTCTTATGAAACGCACCCAGACCTTCAGTTCGGCTGTTTATTAGCAGCTGATTAGCTGTAGCTGGTTCGGTTCGGATGGTTTTAAACCGGTGCAGCGCAGGCAGATGATGTTTTGTGAATCTGACAGGTCAGGTTCTGATCAGTTCAGAACTGTTAAAATAAAGAACCTTCAGATTAATCAGTTCATCCCGAATTAACTGTGTGGTCCTTATAATGTAGCTATTTTATTAAAATGTTAGTAAAATTATTAATTAATGGGAAATAAGGTTGGTTGGCTTCAATTTCAACATTTCCTAAGCAGGTTTAGAATGGGAAATATTATCCCTGAGTTCTGTCCTTTCTCTTTAGTCTATTTGTTTCTGTCAAAAAATACTGAAATCTGACATAAGTTATTTATGCTCTGAAAACTTTATTTTGCTTCCACTGATTGGTTCTGATCCCTAATTGGACCAGATGAGAGATTCTGACCTGTGATCAAAATGGGATGAAATGGACCAATCACCTGCTGGCGCATCTTATTTATTCCAGTCATAAAATCATTTTCCTTGCATCCAGACTGCAAAATACATTTTAATATGTTTGTGTGGGAAAAGACTGATGCCTGACTGGGATCAGTCGCTGTAGATGGTTCTGTTTGGTACCAAACTAAGGATCAGTCTGTGTTCTCCTCCATGTTTCTTAGTTTTTTTCCCCTTCTGCTTGTCTTACAGGCGTCTTCGTCCTCTCCAGTTGTCTGCAGGGAGTCCCTGCATGTTGTGGACATTCGTCGTTACAGCAGAGACCCGGCGTCCACCATCTACTTCCCCCAGGCCGTCCTGAGTGGTGAGATGGACAGAAACAAGGCAGACACAGTGTCCTTTGACCTCTGTGACCTTCATCTGTCCTCTGTCTCCAGGTGAGGACCTGTATGACGTCACGCTGACAGACGGTGACTGCCGCCTCCAGGTGACTCTGGACCCCGGTCTGAACCGGCTGGTGGAGAGGCGGGTCCTGAAGCCGGGGTCGACGCTTCGTAACGCCGCCTTCAGCCCGGCCCTGAGCGCCCAACTCCCAGAATGCCCTGGGGCCTCTGCAGACAGAGACAGGTGAGTGCAGCCATGTGAGACGCTGTGCAGTGATGTCATGAGAGGAACTGACTGAGGCTCCGCCCCCTGCAGCTACAGGCTGGTGAGCGTTCAGGTTGACCATGAGGAGGAAGAGGGAGTCAGGAGGTCTGAGGAGGACTGGGACTCTCTGCCCTGGTTCGGACCATCAGAACCAGCAGGTGAGAACCAGTAGAACCAGTATCCAAACGTTTTGTCATGTGGGCGAAATCTTCAAGTCAGAAGCAGGTGGTTTATAGTTGTCCTGATAAATGTTATTTGTTGATGGTTATGTGTTATTTTTGTTATTTTCTCCACTGTTTGTTCCACGAGACCAGTGGAGCCCAGAGTCGGTCCTGGACGTCCTGGAGGTCCGGTTGCATCCTGCATGTTTTAGTAGCAACCATTTCAGCAGGTCAATGTTCTTCTTGGGCCTGTAACGAGCCTCATTTAGTGCGTTAAACCAGAGAGACTAAAACATGGAGGATGCCGGACCTCCAGGACCCACTGGACCCACTGGACCCACTGGGGACACCCCGGCACTAAAGCATCAATCTGATAAAATTATTAAATGCAGTTACTGAATGATTTCCAAGGACACTTTTTATGTTAATAACGTGATGAATGCTTCGCCATGCAGAAAATGTTGATGTTATTTATTGTAGGTCCAAATATTTAAAATTATTTTGCACATTTGCTTTATTAAACTAAAGGTGTCTAGATTTCAAATTCTTATGGGGTCTATTGAACAAGTTTATTGTCAGTTTTAAAAGCAGGATTTGGGTCACTTTCTTTCAAAATGCAAGTTTAATGAATTAAATAGAAGCTGATTTGGTTGTCAGCTTTTGAGTAAAACTCTGGATAAATTTGCTTCTATTAATTAGAAAAGGTTGGTCATAAAAACACAACTACTTGGTGTTATACTTAATCATTTCATTGCAAGAAAATTGTAAATTATCAGCAATAATTTAACTCTGATTAAAAATAAAAGGTGTATCATTATTAACCTGCATTTAAGAGGCCACAAAATGTCAGTCTGTGGGCCACAAATGGCCCCTGGGCCACACTTTGGACATCCTTGCATTAGTATCATCAGTTTTTCCTGCCGTCTGATTGGTTTATGGTCGGTCAGGTGCGCTGCTTCCTCTCAGAGCCAGCAGGAGCGTCTTCCTCCCTCTGTGGAATAACGTGGACTACAGCGGCGAGGAGTGGACGGAGGCTCCGCCCACCGACAGCCTGGAGGAGGACGAGGTGGACGAGGAGGAAGGTAGGGGCCAATCACAGCGCAGGTTCATCAGGGGAGTTACTAATTAACCCTCACATGACCTGTGTGTGTTGCCAGGACGACAGCCGTCTGTTACCGTGTCCGAGCTGCGGGAACGCTTCCTGTCAGGTCGCCGCGGCATCACCAGGGGCGCCATCCAGCATCAGCTGATCGTACGCATCATCAACAAGTCCCACCTGATGTACTACGGCAGGACGGACAGGAACTGTGAATGCCCATATAAGGTCAGTGGCAAACGCACAATGTGAAGGTCGGTGGAGGACGTGTGATGCTGTGGGCCGATTTTCATCTGCAAAGCTGCGAATTAATCAGTCCAGAAAGAAACCTTTAGATGAAACCCTGAGCAGCTCCCCTCAGCCCACAGCATCACCCCTCCACCGCCGTGCCTTACAGCTGTCTCCATGTGTCCTCCAGGCCGTGCTGCAGGCCTGCGACCGGACAGGAAGTGTGTGTGTGGTGCTGTGGAACAGTGTGTGTGTCAGCTGGTACCGCCGCCTGGAGCTCGGTGACATCATCAGTCTGCGACGCTTCCGGGTCAAACAGCACTACCAGGCCGAGGTCGACGACATCGGTACGAGAAACTCTGGACTTCCTGTGAAGACGGAAACATTTTCAGCGCACTGCAAAAAACTAAATGTATTTTAATTTGGCATCTCGTGGAAATATGAGTAAAACTAACCGACAAGAAGCTTTTCAAAAAAAACTAAACATTTTCCCACGTTGTAAATGAAGTTCATTTTTTCTGCCACCGAGTTTTACCGATCCGATCCAGAACAGCAGAATGTGGGATCGGTAGTGGAGGGGTGATGATGTGGGCTCTTTGGACCAGGTTCTGCAGTCTTGACCCGGCCCGTCTTTGTTGCAGAGATCAGTGTGAACAGCAGGAACCCGGCAGCTCAGCTCTGCGTCGTCTCCGAGTCGTCAGTCTCACCTGAGAGCGTCCCACCTGCGCCGTCATACAGCTTCTACAACAGGTCCGTGTCCGTCTGTCCCGGTCTGTCCCGGTCCAAACCTCCCGCTGACCCGCCCGTCCTGTCATCCAATGCAACCAGTAAGGAGCTCCAGGAGTGTTGTCACGGCGCCCTGTGTGATGTCATCGGCCTGCTGACCTTCGCAGGGCGGTCGGAGCGAGTCCGGAGTAAAGGTGAGACAGAAATGTGACCCGCCAGGACAAAACCAGGACCAGGTTCCTATGTGGGCATTTTGAGTAAATTATAGATTCTGAAATATTTCTCTAATGATGTCAAACATATAGAAATAATAAATAAAATGGCCCTTTGAACGTTGGCACTCTGCAAACCAAACTTCCCCAAATCTGATGACGCGTTCAATAAAAGTGAGATTTTGTTTTTGCTTGTCAGAAATATTTATTTTTAAAAGTTTTCAGCTTTTTCAATAAAGCTGTGAGTTGTTGTCATGGAGTCGTCTGTGAACTCTGAACTTTACTGGAATTGCCACTAAAAACAACATGTTAGACGACGTGAAGTGGACTGCAGCGCAGGGCATTCTGGGTAAATACAACCAAAACAGACATGCTAGCCTAGCATTAGCTTGAGGTCTTTTACTAAAAACAAAGGAGAAATCCAACAACGGCTAAAATCTCCAACCACTCCATCTGTGTTTACACTTCATGAAGAAGGAAGCTACGCTCAGTGTCTTCTTCAGGTAATTTCCTTCAGTGGTTTTTGTGCAGTGCCTCCGCAGGTGGGAAAGGGAACAGGTTTCTCAAAGGGGTTTTAGGGAACCACAGCAGCTAGAAAGGGAGCAACTGGATCTACTGGACTATCAGAATTTTAACATGGATTTTTTTTTGATACAGTTAACAAAACAACGAAACTGATGGTTTTTATTATTTCTTGTTTTGTTTTTGTTCCTGGTCTCATGTTTCTGTTTCATCACGTCACTTCCTGTTCACGTCAGATGGTCGAGGGGCGGGGCTTCTGGAGTACCGCTGGGTCCGATTGGAGGACGGCAGCAGCGAGCAGCCAATCATGGTGAAGCTGTTCTCCACGTCGCAGCCCGAGGCGCAGCTGAAGCTCCACCCACGTAGGTGAGCCTGGCTGCAGTCGCTCCACAGCTGCAGCAGCAGCCCAGATGTTCCTGCTCTGTCTGCAGTGTCCGTGGTGGTCTGCACCCGCCTCCGGCCCGTCACGACCCACCAGAACCCCGCCTGGCTCTACCTCACCAACACCACCTACACGCAGGTGTACTGCACAGGTAGGCCTCACCCTGCCGTTTCCTCTGCTGCTCCAGCCTGACCTCTGACCTGTGCTCTGATTGGCCGGCAGGGCAGGGTCACCACCCCCGGATGAGCTACCGGCGGCTGCAGCCGGTCCGGAGCTTCCTGCGGTGGCTGAGGAGCCAGGAGGACCAGCAGGTGCTGAGCAGGGCTCTGATTGGAGGGTTCTTCATCTTCCCGCCTCCTCCCGTCTCCTTGGAAACGCTCATGAGGGAGAGGAGAGGTGAGAGAGTGGGGTAGTGACTAGTTACATTTACTGAAGTAACTTTTTAGACAATAAAATACTTTTAGGAGTATTTTCACTCTGCTGTACTTTTTACTTTAACGTTTGCAGAACTTTGCCATCAGGACGGTAAAACGCTGGAGAATTAAAGTTTTATTGACATTTTTTCTTCTTTTCAAACTTTCATTTCTGCCTCTCTGGGGGAAAATGTATTTTCCTTGGATAACTGTTTCTTACTCTGAATAATTTTTAATTAATGATAATAACAACATTTAATGTCCTGTTTGACATTATGATTTAGAAAAATGTTTATTTTGCCTCATTTAATTATCTATATGAATTATTTTCATTTTGATCTTTAAAATACCAAAATTCCCAAATAACATAAAATAATCATTGATGTTTGTTCACTAAAGTCGCCTTTTTTAATCTCACTTAGTTTAAATAGTTTTATTTCTACTCACCTCTGCTGGCTGGTTCTGGTTCTGGTTCTGGTTCCAGGTGAGATCGGGTTCCTGCAGGGGGCGGAGCTTCAGAGGGAGCTGGAGCGGCTCTGTTACCGGGAGCGACGCACCTTTTGCCTCCAGGCGACCGTTTCCATGGTTACCTACAGCTGCATGGGAGAGGTGAGGCCGAGCGCAGACGATTCTGGCCCGATCGGACCCGGAGCTGACCCGGTTCTGCCGTCCCCAGGAGGACCGCTGTTTGTTCTGGACGGACAGGCCGTTGTCCTCGCCGTGTCCGCCGTCGTCCTCGCCGTTCTGCCCGACGTCTCCGTCCTCGTCCCTCAGCGCGTCCACGCCGCGTCCCGCCGCCGCGCCACGGTGAGACGGCGGGCCGGACCCAGGGGGACGTCTGTCCTCATGTGGACCGGTCTCAGGTCTCTGGGTTTGTCCCTGCAGGAGGTCCGGCAGGAGGAGGAAGCTGCTGATGCCAGAGACGCCCAGCAAGAGGTCAGAGGTCACAGAGGACGCCCGTCTGTCTCAGTGTCTCTCTGATGGACGTGTTCTGTCTCCACAGGCGACCTCTGCCCGCTGTCCAGCCAGAACCCAACAGGACAGGTGAGGCGGTCTGGTTCTGGTTCTGTTCGCTCCGTACGGTCAGCAGGTCCAAACGGGTCAGAACCGCAGTCACTGGAAGAATGGTGGAAGAAAGAGTCTTTATGAGATTAAACCGGGTCAGAACCGGTTAACGGGTCAGAACTGATCCAGACCCTCCTGGGGTTCCAGAACCAGAGATATTTCCTGTAGTTTGGGTCGGTCAGGGTGTAGGAGTTTTGTTTAAGCCAGTTGACCAGCAGTGCTCAGTGGGGACGAAATGGATTTTGGTCCAGAACCGGATCAGAACCGTGTGGACCCGTCTCTGTGCAGTGATCCTGTTCGAAGCCTCCATGGAGTTCGTGGTCCCTGCAGGTGAAGAAGATGAGGATGATGACGACGACGATGATGACTCTTCGTCCTACGCCACCGCCGCCCTCCCCCCGACATTCTCACCCGTCGCCATGGAAACCTTACCGCTGCGCTTCGACTACAGTCGCAGGGAGGAGCAGGCTGCCGCCGTGGCGATGGGGGGCGGGGCCAGCGCCGAGAACGTTGGCTCCGCCCCCGGAGACTACTACACCGTGAGGCTGAGAGGTACCGACCCGCAGAGAGGCGCCGGACCGGGCCGGACCCGGACCGGTTCTGACTGCCTCTGGTTGTCCCTCCAGCTCTGTCTGACGGCCTGACGATCGACGCCGTCTTCCTGCCTCACCTGTCCTCCTCCTGGCATCGCCACGCCAACACCTGGACCTCCATCCTGGCCCAGGGAGCCTTCTCCTCACACACGCCGCCGCCGTCTCCACGTGAGTCCAGATTATCAATCATTTACATCATCAGACAGAACAAAATATAAAGTTATCTGGACATTTTGAATTTTAAAGATCAAAATAACATAAAATCAGAGGAAATAAAATGTTACATTTTGTTTCAGTAAAACCTGAACAGAAACTGCAGAAACCGGGTCCAGAAACTGTTTGTTTCTGGTAAAAACATGTTTGTTTTTCATTCACTGGCAGAAAATCAGAGATTTTACCCAAGTTAGAGTAAAAAAATAATAACATTACTCAAGTAAAAGTAAAAAGTACAGAGTAAAAATACTAAAAGTAATTATTTTTCAAGTAAATATAACTAAGTAAATGTAACTAGTTCCTGCCCACCTGGCCTCTCGGGGGCGATCAAGCTGACCTCTCTCTCTCTCTCAGCTGACCTGATCGCCATGGCGCCCCAGCTGGCCAATCAGAGGCTGGTCTGCGTCCTGGAGGCGTGTCACCTGGGCGGAGCCAGAACCGAGCTGGTTCTGAGTCGAGGTTTCCAGCTGAAGGACTGACACCTGCAGGTTCCTCACTGCGACCCAGAAGAACCAACAAGAACTTTTCCAATCAACATCGGAACCAAAGGCTGACTCTTCAGACCAAACGCATCCAGTGGTTGTCATGGAGACCTGAGCTGAGGAGGTTTATTACCCTCCTCTCGGTTCTGGTCCAACCCAGTGTGTCCCATCATATCTGCTCCCCAGGGAAACGGAACGATACAATAAGAGGTTCCAGGAAGGATTACTTATTTATTCAGTTCAGTTTATTTAAGTGGCACCATTTTATAACATCTTTTGTAAAAGTCATCCGGGTCACCAATCAAAGGATTTTCATTTTATTCCCAGTAGAAACCAGAAGAACTGATTCGTCTGTGTGTTTGAACGGGAGCGACTGTTTTTATTGTAAATGACTTTAGTGTCTTTATAAAGTGCCGTATAAGTTTTACATGAGTTTTCATGACTTTCTCTGTCACAGAAAAGTAAAAAGTTCACTTTTAAAGGGAGAACATTCAGTTTCTGGCAGCTTCATCTCAGCTGATTCTCCCTCCAGGAAAGAATCAACTGAACTTCTGTAGATCTATGAGAGAAAAGAATCTGATAACAGCTGAATTAACAGCAAATGATGCAAACTGGAGAGTAGTAGGAGAAAGTAGCAGAGAGAGGAAAACTGGTTAGGTTTTCCTCCAGCGTATAGTTCAAGTTAATCTAACAAGTTTAGAATGAGGCATGAGAGAGGGACGGTCCACTAAGTCCACTGGGAGAACCGGGTCCACTGGATCAACTGGGTCCACTGGCTTTTCCCCAGTGGGGTCACATTATGGTCCCACCACAACCTGTAAACATGGAGCTTTTCTACTCATATTTGACTGATTTAACTGACTGATGAAAATGTTTTTCTAATTATTCAGGGGACCATAAATCATACCGGTACATTGATTGGTCTGATATGATGAACTTTATTTAGCAGAACATCTGACCCGTCTGCAGGAAGTGGCTAATTTTATCTGTCAGAGACAGAACTGACAGCTGATGCTTGCAGAGAGCTACTGCAGCTTTAAATGTACCAACAACAAAACAACATTCACAAGAAATGGGTGGTGAAACTCACCATGCACACAGTTGATGTGTTTCTATGACGACAGAATCAAAGATCCTTAAAGAGGCATGATGAAAATGCTAATAACAGCTGGGAGATGTTTGTTGCTGCAAGTTAAACTTTTAGTTTTCACTGAGGCTTAAAGGAGACGCAGAAACTGTTTAGAGATTTTAGGACAGAAACATTTTAAAACAGTGAAACTAAAAGCTGCAGCAGTTTGAGTTGATTTAACAATCAGGAAACTGAAGTTAAAAGTCTTTAAGTTGAGCATCAAGATGTGATCAAGAAAAGTTTTTATCAATGTTCAAAACGTTTAGCAAAAACTTTGTGGTCGAATAAAAGAAGACGCAGAGATCCAGGAAGAGGAAGAGGAAGAGGAAGAGTGTGTTTGCAGTGAGAGTCAAACTGCTGCTGGTCTCATTGGATCCAGCTGCAGAATGGAGGGAACATCTGTCCACAGGCTGCTGGGTGAGTCCATCTGCTGGATGTGTTGGTGTGGAAATGTTGAGAGACGATCACTGCTGCTTCCCACAGCAGAGCTGATTAAAGCTCCAACTAACCTGAGAGTCATTTCTCTGCAGCTCTGATCTCTCTGCTGAGCCGCTCAACAAGCCAAGGTTACAACCTGATTCTGGTAACTCTAGATCTAGATTGGATCCTGTTGGTGGAACTAATGAAAGGATGAATGTTTTATTATTTCAGTTCATCTGACTGTGAATCCCAGCAGATCTCAGTTCTTCATGAGAGAATCAGTGACTCTGATCTGTGAGGATGAAAACAGATCATCTGGATGGACAGTGAGGAGAAACACGACCAGAGAGACCAGGAAGCCATGTGGAGATGGATGGGGGAAATTAAATGGTTCTACTTGTAACATGACCTACCTCCTCCCATTAGACACTGGTCTGTACTGGTGTGAGTCCATCTCTGGATCCTCCAGCAGCAGCAGCAGCAGGATCTCTGTCAAAGGTCAGAAACTTAATTTATTTTATTCATATAAGATAATTAGTATCCCGTGTTTCTTCCAGTGATGATCTTGGTACAATATTACATTTTAAATAGTTTTTGATCAGCTTCTCAAATATTCTAAAAACAAGCAGCTGCCTTCGCTGCTTTGCTTCATCAACCCTGTGGTTCGTCTCTCAGATCTGATGGATGTTGTATCGCTATGAACTGCTGCTCCATCAATTATTCTCTTAGGGCTTTAGTACGCACAATCATCCTCATGTTTGTGCTGCTCACACCCTCCTGCAGAACATCCCCCTCACAGTGGAGCCTGCCAAGAATGTTCAGGCTAGTTATCATGACCACAAGTGACGGAGGATAAACAGTTTTCCTGGAGCAGTAAGTTGTTTCTCCACCAGTAGCACTGTGAGCAGCGCCTTCACAAGTTTGATTGACAGCAGTAAGATCTCTGTTGTGGCTTTGATGGGTTGTTTTTGACCGGCAGCATTATCATAGGCAGGAGGAGGATTAGCTTCATTTTTCACAGATTTTCTGTCTCATGTTGGCATGGTGACATTTTTACCTGCAGGTAAACGTCCAATCACAGCCACGCCTCATCCCGCCGCCTCCCTCCACATCAGACTGGTCTGCCACCTGCTGGTGGTTTGTCTGTACTGCATCTCCACTATCCTCATGCTGTCTGTGTTTCTCCAGAGAAACAAAGGTAACATTTTAAATAACTCACTAACCCAAAACTCCAACAGTCAGTTCATCAATTGATTGATCGATTTTCTGTTTTCTTATACATAATCCCTCTAACTTTAGCAAACGACCCGCCTGCGTCAGAGGAAATGACCTCATCCTTCCGCGCTGGGCAGGGATTGGACGATGTGTATGAAAACGTCATCACTGATGTGACCACAGAGCATCACTTCTGACGTCAACTGCTTTCCAAACATAAATGTGAAATAACTGCTTCACAAAACTCCAACCAATTTGTGCTCTAAAAGATCTAAATAAAATAATTAACCAAAATCAAACTGGACTGGATTTTCTGAATTAAAATTAGAAGTAAACACACCAGCAGCTGTTTCTTTAGAAAATGTAAAGACGCTTGATGCATTTATTTATTGATTTATCTATCTATTTATTTTTAGTCTTCTTTGCTTTTTTATGTTGATAATCAATAATCCATTCAGTTTATCTATCAGAGCACTAAGCTGCAGGCAGAACTCTATTAAAATATCTGGTGTTTAAAAAAATACAAAGTAAGATATTTTACATAAAACATGGTTATATTTGGTTTCTGTGTGTTTTGTTGTTTTGAGAATCCAAAAACACATTTTCATCTAGTGAGTGAATCTAAAGATTTTCTCCACTTTTGATCACTAAAAATAATTTTACAGAATGAAACACTGAGTCAGTACCAGCAGGGGGCGATAGCGCGTCGTAAAGGCGTCAAACTGCAGTTAAACCTGGCCAGAAGAAGAAGCTCCAGTAAACACAGTGGATGACATTTCCCCTGAAACAGTGAACCGTATCGGGCTCAGAGATGAAGGAGGACCCGGTGGAGAGGCCCGCTGAGCGGAACCAAGCGGAGTTTCTGCGGGGCTTTGTGACCGAGAGGCTGGCCGCGGTGTCCCGGGAGATCCTGGGGGCGGTGGAGGCGGTGGTGTCCGGATATGAGGAGGAGGCCTCGGGGTTCCGCCTGGAGATCCGCCGGCAGAGGAACCAGCTGGAGCTGCTCCGGAACCAGCTGCGGAACCAGCTCCGGAACCAGCTCCGGAACCAGCACAGTGTCGGGACAAATGGTTCGTGTCTTTAATTCATTCATAGTTCGAGCTCACAGAGCGCTGAGTTGCATGCAGAACTCCGTTAAATACATCAAGTTTTTAAGCTTTTTCTTCAAAATACTCCGTTTTGATGCAAATAGGAACAAAACTGAGTATTTTCTTAAAACCCTACTTAATTGTCTTTAGTTCGGGTTTGTTGTAACGTTAATAAATGAAACGTTTACCCTCTATTTTTATTATTTGACCTATTTCCAGATTTAGCATCCAGCAAAAGCGATGGATCAGCTGAGGAAGAGGAGGGTGATGATGGTCTGAAGAGCCAGAGCCAAACTGCTTCATCAAGGTTCCTGCTGCTGATCTGATCCACTAGATCCACTATTACACACAATAATGTCCATTAATTTGGTTCTGCTGCTGCTCCTCTTCAGCTCTGACCGAAGGAATCCCGGCAGACCTCAGAGCTCCATCCACCTCAGCATCCGCGTCCTGAAGGACTCCAGCATCAGCATCCTGTCCAAAAACGGTACCTCACCCCGCTGACCTGTTTATTTCTCCCAGAAAAAACCCCGTATTAGTTCAATTCGTTTTAATTTTTCCTCATTACTTGTAAATCTGTCAGTTTTTTTTCCATAATGTGTCTGGATTCATGCTGATGTAAACGTAGCAGTGATTTTATTCTGTCTGTCTCTGTTTCTCTGCTTCCAGTGGTGAAGAAATGTCCTCTGGTGTCCCTGAAGTGTCCTCCAGGCCTGCAGGAGTTGGACTTTCTGAGCCTGCTCCGGTCTGCTGTCCCCCAGCTGGATGCAGACGACAAACCTTTTCACATCTTAACGTTGGATAAGCGGCGGAGACTTCAGCGTCTGACTCTGAATACGGTGACGCCGGAGGAGATCGTCAGAAACGTCAAATCCACGCGGCTTCAAAAACCTACAGTCTACATTAGACTGAAGGTGGGACAGAACTTTTGGCTCTTGGTTCGTTTTGTTGCTCAGCAGCTTTTAGTTTTCAGGTTTTCATGATTTTTTCTTTTCCAGACAAAGAAGGAAATTCAGGAGGAAATTTCTTCTCTTCAGATGGAGAGAAGTTCTGCCATGTTGGTCTGTGAGGAGATGAGGTAGGACGTCCAGAGGGTCGATAAAGTTATAGCTTTTGTTATTATTGTTTTTGGACTGAATACTTTAGGATTAATGAATAAATAAAGCTGACTATAATAAAACAAACAATTATTTTTCTTGGTTTAATTGGTTTTCTTGGAAGGACATCATCACAACATCTTAGGGAAACAGAAGATGACCGACTTATGATGTCAGTGTCGGGTGACGACTCCACAGCGCCCCCTGCTGCTCAGATGGACGGAGATGCAGCTGATGGGAATGAAGGAGAGACGAACCGAAGCGACAGCAGCTGGAAACCAGATGTTAGCGATGAATGGGAAAAGCAAAACCCCAAGCTCATTAATGAGGAAGAAGAAGTCAATCCGTCTAATGAGGTTTGGACAGAAACTGGTTTTTCCTGTAAAGTCTGCAAAGCTGCCCAGAAATCTGAGATTGCTGTCATTAAACACGCCAGGAGACACATGGAGGAAGCAGGAAGTGTTTGTGGAGTCTGTGGAGAGTCAGGTGAGGCATCAAAGGATCATTTTGATAGTGAGCACAGAACAGATGACTGTCCCAGCTGTGGAGAGTCTTCCCTCAGTCTGAATGACCACCTGAAGGTCCAATCAGGACATCAACCTGTCCAACCTGAGGTTAGCTCGTTTGCGTCTGGTTTGCCTCTGGAGAACAACCACAAACTCCGTCACGAATGCCCCACCTGCCACGAGCTGTTTGAGGTTGAGACGCAGCTAAAGGCTCATCACAGGACGCACAGGAAATGTAAAACATACCTCTGTGGAGTCTGTGGCAAATTCCTGAGCAGCAACAGATCTTTGTCTCGCCACAAGATGACGCACTCTGGAGAAAGACCCCACAGATGCCAGATCTGTGAGAGGGGCTTCAAGCTGGCTACCACTCTGAAGCAACACGAGAAGATTCACATGGACAGAGAGAGACCGTACCTCTGCGACGTCTGCTGCAAGATGTTCCTGACCAGCAAGCAGCTCGTCATCCACATGAGGACGCACACCAACGAGAAGCCGTACCGCTGCGAGCGCTGCGGGAAGGGCTTCACCACCAGGGGGCCACTGACCATACATATGCGGGTCCACACCGGGGAGACACCGTACCGATGTCCTCACTGCGGCTGGTCCTTTAAACGGAAGACTCACCTGGACGACCATGTGGCGATCCACACGGGAGCTAAACCATACGTGTGTGGGATCTGTGGGAAAACGTGTGCCAGGAGAACTTACCTCACCGTCCACATGAGGACGCACAACGGAGAGAGACCGTACAAATGTTCCCTGTGTGAGAAGGCCTTCACTCAGAGCCACTGCCTGAAGACGCACATGAAGAGCCACAAGGCTGCAGCAACGTAGCACCTTTACTTTGCACATAGGACTCCTCAGTTATTTATTATTATGACTCTTAAACTGTTTCTGGCTTTTAAAGCTGAAATATCTCCAATAAATTTTAGCAGGAAGTTTTTGTCTCTTGGGTTTTTCTTCCTCATCATAAACAGTTCTTGGCAATGAAGTAATTTAAATAATTTATAGAGAAACAAATATTAATGATAAAAAATTAAAATCCAGTAAAACAGACCATACATGTGGCGTCACATGTATATTTATAAAGAGCCTTATTCTTAAAAACGAAGTTTTTTATTTAAATATTCTCACAAAATGCAGAAGAAATTGGAAACTGTTTGAAATCAATTTACATTTTTCTGGTTTTTTCTCTCCACTAATAGGATTTTGTACATCTATATATTTTACCTGATAAAATGCATCATTAATCACTGAAGTGCTCTAACTATGAGGAGAATTCACTGTTCAATAAATTAATCTCACATTTTCTTGTTTATTGAGAGAAAAGGGTTTTTCTCTTCCAACAGTCAAAACGGTGCTGGAGTGTTTAGAACATTAGCATGATTAGCATAATTAGCATAATTAGCATGCTAACTGAAGTCTGCAGAGTGAAGTGAGGCTCTTGTGTCTTTTTTGTGTGTGCATTTCTCTGGGGAGACGGATGACTGGTCAAACTTCAGTTATGAAAGAGATTTAAATTTTGAGTCGGGAAGTTAAAACTGAAAAAATAAAAACAGTGCAAATGTTATCAAATCACCTTCCAGTCCACAAAGACGAACAAATTAAAAAACCTTATTTCTTTATTGTATCTGAGTGTTTGTGACAAACAGAAGAGATGATTTCATTTGTTGGAGGCAAACAAATTTTCCTCATTGTTGTTTTAACTTGAGGTCAGAGCAAAACAATCACTACTGCAGTTTGTAATAGCATCCCAAAAATGAGCACTTTTTGCATTAATTCCAACTATAAATGTACATTAGTTTAAAATGTTTTATGTAATAAAGAACACACTGTACAAGTTTAAAAATGCACACACTAATATTGAATATTCTTCCAGAGTTTGATGAATTTCGGGTATTCAAAGTTCAGTCACGAATAATTTGAGGTGAGACTGACAAAACTGACAACTGACAAAATGCATCAGTTGCACTGATTTTCTCTGAAAGTTTTCATTATATTAAAGAACAGGGTTTTATTGGCTGCTTTCAAGATTAATAGCCTTTCAAGATTAATAGCCTTTACAAACTTCTCTGTACGTATGCATGCTAATTTTACAACAGTTGCTGTTAAATAAAAGTCTTGTTTTTATCTACTTCATGTGTTATTTGCACAGCATGTTTTTCTCTGCTCTGTACAGGAACAGCAGTGGAACCGCCAAACTGCTGGGCAAACTGAACCAAACGACACATGTAGCAACCAAACACCAATCACTGTAGCTCATCGAGGTTGAAACCTTTAAAGCAAAGCAAAGTATCCAAAGAACAACATCCACAGAGCTCCTGTTATAGTCATTATGGTTTTGAAAGCCTTTTTCTTTGCGCGGTCCACTCCGTCTCCGGACACGCGTTCTGGACGAACCAGAATGCGCAGAACCGAGAGGCTGCAGAACGAAACGATGGCAAAACTGAGGCTTGATAAGGAGAAAAGTTGGAAAAAGGGGATGGCAGGGAAGTACAGGACAACCAGCGCCCCCCAGGCAAGAGAAAAACCCAGACGACTCCGATGCAAACGTTTCTGATGGTGACTCCGCTGGTGTTCTTCAGCTTTAGGTAGGTAATGGGGTGGATGACAGCCAGGTATCGCTCCACACAGGTCAACACATGGAACAGAATCTCCCCAACAATAGTCAGTGATAAAATAGAGAAACCAACTACAGGCAGGCTTGGAACAACGTATCCCAACAGGTAGCAGAGCAGGCCTGGTGCTTCGGTCAGCTGCATGAGGACCATGTGGTAGGTGATGACGTCACAGTGGCTGATGGGCTGCTGCCGCTGCCACCGCCTCCGGTGACCCAAGTACAGGACCCACAGGGCAAAGGGCACGATGAGGACGGCTCTGGTGCTGAGGAAGGCGGTGGCGAAAATGGAAACACGGGATTCCTGGCAGTAGTTGGATTGGAGAGGAACTGAAGTGTTAGACGGGACGGACCAATTCATGGTCATGTCTGTGGAGACCAGCCCTGCAGAGCAGAACACAACAGTGGTGAAGGCACTGGTCCCACTGAAACCATCAGACCCGAAGCAGCTAAAGATGCTAATTCACTGTTGGATTATGGGAAAAAAAAACAATTTTATCCAGTTAACTAATGTTGAAAAGATGCCACTGACCAAATGTTGTTCAATATGTAATGATCAAAATACCAATTTATTATTGGGCGGAAGTTTGTTACATTTTAAATTATTATGTTGACATTAAACAATATTGATTCCTAAACTTTGATTCGATATAAAATCAACAAAATGTAGATGATGGTTGAATCAACATTGATAAACTATCAGTTATGGTTGAAAACCTCAACATGTAAGTCACAGACCAATGTCAGGCTTCAACATGCATTCAGGATTTATAACCATATTTCAACATAATTAGCTAAAATTTAGATTCAATCCATATTTTAT
>CAEGAD010080038.1:0-36588 GCA_903067055.1 Poeciliopsis paucimaculata | reverse complement strand
CAATAGCTAATATCTCACCAATTTATAATTTGTTTACTTAAAAAAAATGATCAAAAAAAATTTCCAAATATTTCCACACCCTTGTTAAAAAAAAAAAAAAAAAAAAAAAAAAAAAGCTGAGAAAACAACCTAAAAAAACTGAACACGCTGCGCTGTTTTCCTCCGCTCTGGAGTCGGGAACCAACGGTGACAATCAAAACTTTAGTGGACGACTAGACGGCATGTCTCGTCTAGTCTGTGGTAACTAAATCCATGCCGGTCTGTGTTTTGCCACAAAGTTCAGCCAACACAGAGACGATTCCTTTAAAAAAAAACGGGAACTGATGCGAGCCAGACGCGTAACTCAGACAGAGACCGAGAAGAGGGAAAATAGAAAAAAAATAAATAAATAAATAAATAAATCACACTTTCTCTTTTGTGCTTCCTACTCCAGCCGTCCGTCTGATTGTCCTGCTGCTCGCTGGGAACAGCAGCTCTACGGGGCTGAGGAGCTTCTGGGAGGCGCACACACAATAGACTGCGCTCTCACACACCCACACGGCAGAGAGACGGCGTGGGGTGTGTGGAGACGTCATAAGCCGCGATGAGAAAAGTAACGGCACAGTTTTGGCAGAAAGGAATTAATGTGGAAAATAAACCTATTTCTAGGCTTTTGTGTGTGTGTGGGGGTGTGTGTGTGTGTGTGTTTTGTACCACTTTGTAGCATACTGAATGAAATCCAGATGTTCCACCTCCTCCTCACTTCTTTTTTTCTTCTCAAACTGTGGCACAAGTACAACTGCTGGTGCTGTACCGCAGAAAGAAAAATCTTTCGATATGAATTAATTGTCTCCATTGTTGCTAGATGTAACTGAGATAAAAACAACAACAAAACAAAACAAGAATTGTACTGTCTCCGATCAAAACTGGACAATTTGATTTCACATATATTATATGTTCATTAAAATGCATCAGACCGCTTGGTCTTGTAAAGAACTTCCTGGTGATATTTGTGGTGACCCGGCATAAACTGAAATGGAATTGATTCACGTTGTCCCGGTAATTTGATCTCTGATGTATTAGAAACTTTCTAAAAGAGAAGTGTTACAGTAAAAAGAAAAAAAAAAAAAAAAAAAACTGACCGCCCATCACTTACCGACGCCATTCTTGTTTTATTTACCTCTGAAGTTGAAAGTTAGATCAAACCCAGTTTGCTCATGTTCCAGTTTACCGGAAACCTGTTGAATTAGTGTGTTTTTTCTCTATTTTTTATTTTCATTTAAATATGATTAATAACAACCTTGTCCGTAAACAACATGTGTCAAAGTCAAAGCCCAAGGGTCAAATCTGGCCCGCCATGACTTTTGATGTGGCCCTTTAAGTGAACTCTTTCAAATAACATTTCTGTTACTTAAACATTGTTCAGTTAATCAAATTGAATCAGATTTTTTTAAAAAATGTATTTATTTTTACCTGTGCTGCCAAATTACATCGTTGTGGAAAGACGTTCAATGTGATTTAACGTTAAGAAGTACTGAAGGCAGAAGTAGCTATTTATTCATATTTTAGAATTTTGTTAATGGGTTTTATCAACACTTTCTACCACAACCAGCCATTTGAGGACATTTATGATCATGATGTCGCCCAAAATGTAAATGTGTTTGACATCCCTACTGTGAACCATCCGCTATCTGCTGTCACTACAGCAGCATGTTCACAAATGTCCTTTTTTTTCGTCACACTTAAACACTTAGAAACGAAAAGCTATAGCTTAGTTTATATAAAAAGGAGCAGCATTGGATTAAAAGTGAAAGATTGGTGATTATTATTATTACAATAATTATTATTATTTGTTGTTGTTTTTTTGACACAACCCTAAAAAACTAAAAGGTACTAATCAATATATCTATGGAGATAGTGGTAATGTGGCTTGAGCTGGTGCTTGTGGTAAAACGTAGGAAACGCCTCGTGAGAATTACACATTACAGCTCATTGGCACGGCTTCTTTTGACAGAAGTGCTAAGGCAGCGATATGTTCATAATTTCATGTTGTTTGGTGATGAAATGTTTTCCAACTCTAATTTGCATTGAATCTCTAACCCATTTTATGGGTTTAGGTGTGAAGGGGTGAGGTGAAGGTAAGTCGGAGCATGTTAGTCACCTGGGCTGTGTCTGAGACTGCAGGTGCTGTCTGCGGAGAATGAGCTACTATCCAGCCTCCTCTGAGGAGGGTAATAATGTCTTCAGTCATTATCCTGAAAGTCATCCCCAGTGGCGGTGATGTCATGCGTCTGTGAAAGGAAGGGGCTTATTAATGTTCTCATGCATCACTTATCTCACAAAAACATCCCTCCTGACTTCTGTGCAAGAGGTACAGGTTTTCATCAGGGATTTCTTTGCGCCACATTAAGATTTATGAAAATTCCAAAATCAAGATTGAGGAAATTACTCAAATTCCCAAGTTATAAATACTTCCAAATAGCGAAAATGAAATTGTAAAATGAAAGGTTCGCGTGACAGCGGGTGACTTTCACATACTCTAGAACTGGCCACAAACAGGACAGGAAGCAGATGGCACTTCTTCAAAATCCTTAGGTTTATAAATCTTGGTTTTCACTGTGAGTAATGCTAGGCCATGTGATGTCTCAGTGAATTTTAAAGAAAAGTACATTTTTACTTAATCCGCCACACAGCTCACCTGCAGCTGGCAGCTGGAGTGTTGTTATAATAGGATCTATTATTTATTATTATTATTTTATTTATTATTATTTTTTGCCTGTAATTGACAAACAGTTTTAATTATTTTGGCCATCCATTCTTACAGCCAGCCCCACAGTCATTTTATAAGCAGTTGGTCTTTCTACAGAAAGAAAGCAGGTTCTGTGATCTAATTGCAGGAAGCTTTTATGAACTGCATTGCTCATTGTCCATGGCTTTACTATGGCACATTTTCAGGGGCTTGCTCAGCTAAAACTGCCCCATTGCTACAGCTCTCGCTGGGCTTTCAGGGGAGGGGTCGAGAGGCCTGACCTCACTTCCTGTTGGGGCTCCTCACAAACATTCCATTGTCTGTGAGAATGTGCGCGGGACTCGGGGGACTCTGCACATCTGGCAGCTGTTATTAGCAACCTCCTGTAGCCACCCCTTCATCCCTGATGAGCTTTACTTCACATGCTAGAAGACATGTGGCCCTTTACACTGTGGGATGGTACTGCTTTTATGAGTCTTGCCTGCTGAGCTGATGCTGATGTTGCATTTTATTAAAGTATTTAGACAATATAGTGGAGCTGTTAAATGAGGTTATAAGGGTGGAAGGGGAAAATGGTTGCCTAATTAACTCTAGTCTAGAACTGAGCCTTTGTTTCTTTACAAATTAAACAGGAAACTGTAATGATTAATCCGCTGTGGGTCTTCTGGTAAGCAGGTTTAATTACAGTAAATGCTGACATGGATGTTAAATAACAGCAAGCCTCATCTCTCACAAAAGAACAAATTGTTTTTTGCAGAGGCACTCGTTTGAATCTAAGAAAGTACAGTGTCAGGTATTTTGATCCTTCATTTGAATTGTGGTCTACCGACCTATGTTTGAACTCGATCAAAACGTGGTATTAAACAGGTTTCATGCTGAAGACAGCTGCACTTTAGTGGAAGCATGCATCTCTGTACAAATCTGTGATCAAAGAGCAACAGTCTTGAAAACGGCAAAGTGGTCTGAGAAGCTTCTGAGCGTTCCTCCTTTAAGACCCAGGATTACACTGGGGAAGTCATTAACAGCACATTCAAACTGTTCTCATGCTCTGAGTCGTGTGAGTTTGGGACTTTCCATCTCTTGTTTACCATTTTATCTACACCACATAAAGCTGAAGCACATATATACAAGTGTGTTAATTATGGAATAAAAATAAATCCCTTAGGCTCCGATATGTCACACTGCGCACCTAATGTTTGTTTTCAGCTGCACCCATAAATGACTGATATGTTTGTGTGCCTGTGTGTCCACTAATCCTCACAGACAAGGAACACACTGAACCGTTTCAGTTACAAACAAACGATATGCACAGAAAGTGAAGCGTTGTGGAAACATCTACCCGCACTTTCTCTTCCAGATGAAAACAAAGTGTACAACATACTTCCATAATTCTCTTTCCTTGCCCAGATGGTCACACCAAAAAGAAGATCTATATTTTTGGTACTTCAAGTTTTTTTGAAGGTCATGTGCATTAGAGTTGAGTCAGGACTGTGTGACCAAGATCTGCTAAATACAAAGAAGGAAATGTGTCATGCTTCTTCATGATGGCATGCTGTTTTTGATACTTTATTGTTCCTTAACAGGACAATTTAATAAAAATACATCTAGGTGCAATTTTGCCTTGGTGACAGAAGTTGTACGGAAAGACAGTAGTGAAGACAGGGATGAGGGGAGATTGAACTGAGATCTGCCTGGAGTCGGGCCGGCTTATCTTCCTCTGTGCTCTAAACACTGAGCTTAAGCTGCATGTCTCTGCTTCTCACAGTTTTAGAAGAAATCCGTTGACCCTGCAAACTGACTTCAACCCCCAACCCAACAAAAAACTCCCCGGTCTTCTTAATGCTTTTTAGTCTACGTTCTTACGCATAAGAACTTGATCTGTTTGTTGTGCGGTGCTGACATCTGAATAATCGTGTGTGTTCTCGTTATTTCATCTGAAAACAGAGACACAGTTGGAGCTGTGCTTCTGTAAATAATCTAAAAATAAAAACTGTTAATATATACGTGTTAATATATTCAGCAAGCCGTATGTTAAGTCATATTTTTAAGGAAACCATTTTAACAACATGCCTCTCTGGTATGATGACATTTCACAGTTGCACCCACTTGCTGGGGATCCAACTTGTGCATAAGATGAACTTATTTGTACAGAAAAACCTGGAGAATTTGGTCCCACTTCTGCAAATGTCTGACTGACCTCAGTCTTTAAACATTAGTTCTGGGTGTCTGTTGTTTCCCACTCTCCTGCTCCACTCAAGAAAAGCATTTTAGTGGATAGCAAAGCGTGAGGCCCATACGACTGCAGTGGAGGTTAAGGTGGTGACTTGTGGCTTCCTTCAGATTAACACTGTGTTTGCACAGTCTTACTAAAGTACCCCTTGAAAAACAAGTGTAAATGCATGTCTTCTTAATAAGAATATTTTCATCCACTTTATGTCTATTTCCACAACGTAGAAGCAGTTGTGATGCAAAACCCCCTAAGTGATGCCAATCCTTTTTGGTTTGTGGTCCAACTGTCATCACTGAGGTGAAAATAAACCCTCAGCAGAGCTGTATATATAACCTCTACATAAATGATAATACACATACTTCTTAGATTTTTTCCATCGCTTGTTCTTTGTTAGTGACAACAAATTCAGATTGTAAAGTATGGTTTTGTTGAAACACAATGTTATCTCACATGTGCAGTTGTCACGTAAGATGTTTCTTCTTTGACCCTGTGGTTACGGTGGGATTTCAAAGAACCCTACATGCGCACTTAGAGATGACACAATACGTGCTCACAGATGTTTCAAAGACCTCATGCACATCAAAACAAAGAACAGATTTGTCTTTTTTGTATGTGTGTCCATGCATAGGATTTTTGCAAACACGAAGAGTGGGAGGCAATACAGGAAATGGAAACTAGACTGATGTCTGTGACCAGAGGACTACAGGAAGTCAAGTTGATCAATAGAGTGTAAAACAAGCTTTTGGTAACCAGGTCAAGCATGCACCTATTGGGATTTTTGCCTAAGGAATGTGGTTGTTATGCAGCCGAAACAAAAAGGCTTGGCTATGCAAGATACTCGCTGCCTGTTTTTTGCTTGAGGCAGATTACTAAATATTTGTTTTAAGGAACGCATCAAAATGTGTGCATTTCTTTCCTTGAGTAGGTAATCCTCAACTTCCCAACGGGAAGCTGGATTGTGGCTGCTGGATTGTGTTGTGAAGGGGGCTGGGTGTCGGGGCGTTATAAGATAAGACGGATCGGGGTCCGGCTGCTATTTCCATCCAGCTGTTTCTTAACGTAAACTTTCTGCCTGTGGTTGAAAGTGAACAATCAGCGCGGCGCTGCCAAAGCTGTAAAATGTACAATAAACAGAAGCACAAAGGACGTGAGGAAAGATGGCAGGAGGGCAAGCACTGGTGTAGATGTCACACTCTCCTGATATAGCCTGAAGCCCCGCTGTCGTTAAACGCTGACAGAGACGTAAACATGCACACAGTGAACATGAGCCAGACCTGGACAGAAAAATCACACGGCTGGAGACCAGACTTTAGCAATGGGGGAGTGATTGCCTTTGTCCCAGCCTCCCAGACAGACTTCTTTGAGAAAGTGACTCATCAACTTTTTAATGAATATAATAGTTGTGCATTCGTAAATCATAAATAACAAGGTGGAGACGCGGTGTATTCTTGCAGTAATTTTTCATTGTGACAGCTGTGCAAAAACTAACACGATAGAGACTTGTGCCCCTTTCTACGATTATTGGCTGCAAAGTGTTGCCTCCCTTGTGGTCAAATTTCCACATGCTAGCCAGAAAACAATGCTTTGATCAGCACACATTCTTCAGTTGACTATTTCACTCTCCTCCCCAGTTGTTCATTACTGGCTGTAGCTGGAGCACCTCCAGTTGCTCATAGCTTCACTCCACTGAGGTCAGGCTGACAAAATTACACTTCAGAGCTGACACCGCCCACCTACAGTTGAAACCAGATATTTATATACACCTTCTAAAAACCACATTTGTGCTGAAGTTCTGACATTAGATGAGACTAAATGGTTCTTTACGAAATTCATGATTGTGAAATACCAAGAGAGGAAATATATAGATTTTTTTCTAATTCTGAAGCTTACATAGTGTCTGGTAAAATATATATAATTTTTAAAATTATTATTGTTCTTATCTCTCTACAAGCTTCTCTTTATAGTTTGCAGGAAATTTGGCCAAATTCTCAAGTTTGCCTACAAGTTTTTATGAACCGAAATTAGGGCTCTTTGAAGACCCCTTCAAATCACTGACAAAGTCCAGACACCACTTTATTACCTATTTTGGGGTATTGTGAAGATTATGGTCCATTTTTGCCCATACTTTAACTTCCAGACTTCTGTTTTGAAACATTGTTTCAATTCTTCCACATAATGTTTTTTTTTATTCATGATGCAGTCAATTCTGTGACGCGCACCAGACCCTTTTGCAACAAAGCAACCTTGCAACATGATGCACTCACTCCTGCACTTCCCTGTTGAGACAGTGCTCTCAGGATTGCAAGGTTGCCTTTTTGAGAAAGAAAGTAGTTTTGGTTAAATCTGGTAAAGAGCAGCTTTTATGAATGTTTTTATTATTTTTTTGCACATTAACCATAAACTTTATTAATTTATTTGCTTTAAGTAAACTAATTTACTCTTAAAGTAAACAAAGCATTTAGATATTTAGCTTTTGTTCTAAAAACACACATTTTTCTTCGCAGTGTTTTTGTACGAACAAAAATGTGTGTTTTTGACAACAAATTTTGAACAAAAACACATTCATCTCTGAGACACAGGACCCGTCTCCTTCCTACTAGTATAGGAAGATGGCTGGATATTCCGATTGTGTTTGAATAAATGAACATGGCACCTTCTGAAATCTGGAACTTTTCCAAAGAGTGATGTCGACTTACAAAAATCCATCACGATCTTCCTGATATAGACCTATTATATCACACAAGGAAGCAGGGAGTTAAAAATGACACCTTGAAATAAATCCACATGTGGACTTAAAACACACACTGCAAACTGATCTGTGTGAAGCTTTCAAAACAATGACATCCCCGTTTAGGCTTTTCCAAATTGTGTAGAAGTGTATTAATTTTCTTCATTACAGCAAATAGAAATAATCTAGACCATTCTAACTACCCTAAAACTTGAACGGCTTAGACTTATTTAATTTCAGAAGTTTCGAAAAGTCTTTTCATGCACTCTATGTAAGTATGTTCTTTCAGCTGCTTGTTTCACTGTAATTCAAGCTGACATCCTTGCAAAGACTAGGTTGTTTACTGTGCTGCAGATGATACTTTGTCCCATGTTTGCCTTACCTTCCGCTTTGGTTTCTTATTTCTGTTTCACACTCTGCTGCAGCCAGTGTGCAGTACATTTTCTGACTTTTGGCCTATAAATTAAAATGTACGATGACAGGGAGGAACATCCTCTATGTGTATGCAAACAGGAGTCAAACACAGTACCTCAAAAATAAGTATCAGTAAAAGTGATACATTTCATATCTTAAGAAGTACAAATGATTTAAAACAATCTTGGTGCTTTCAACAAAAGAAAAAGTTGTGATTTCATCACAGCTCTTTTGACTAATCAAATGCATGTGACCGTTTGCACAAGTCTTCTCTTCTTGTTTTCTATGAATCATCTCAGAGCTTTGTTGTGTTTTATGTAATAAAGCAACATGTTTATGTCGCTGCCGGTAAGCTAAATACAGGGCTTGTCAAACAGCAACTCAGAAGTAAACCTGGCTTGGTTTCAAGTCGTTTTGCTTCCAATAAAAGCACCTTGCTACTAATGAAAGCCTCTCAGATAATCTGGCATTTGTGGGTTGAATTTCTAGTGTAGTGTTAACATCATGAATTGTTGCACTGGGTTCCAACTTTCGACAGCATTTGAAGGTATGAAGAAAAGATAGTCTGTTTCGACAGAATGGTAACTTTCTTTATACTTTGAGTAATAGAAAGGGTGAAGAAGAAAAAGCACATTGTGACCAAAGAACACTGGTAACACTGATACAGCTTTGTGCAAGCAAAACAACAGGTGTAATAAAGACGTTAGTTAAAGAAATGTCAGAAACCACAGAAAAAGGACCAAATTGCATATGTATATCTTCTTTAGCACTAAAAGTGGTTTCAAGCAAAGCTAGAGGATAAGTAACAACAGATCCAGATTCCACAGACTTGCACATGTACTGGCAGTCCATCCCACACACAATAGAGGGCCTTACTTCAATACTAAACAATATCCGCCCCATTGACAAGCGCAGTCACTTTTTCCCAGATCAAGTTCATAATGAGCAAGGGAGACGTGAGCATGACGCCCTTAAACTGACTTCTCCCCAAACACATTTAAAGGCGGACTAGCATCAGCAGATCTGACGCGTCTGTGAGCAAGACTTTCACAAAATGATGACTCTGAGCTCATGCTGCTGCTTGCCAGCAGGTCTGGTTCTGCTTGCTGATTTGTGAGTCATACCATTAGAGTTTTCCAAGTGTGCAGAGTGGAAAAACAACTTGCTGCATTGCTATCTGACCTAAAGGCACGTATGATAAGGGCAGCATCTTTGTGACGGACCGAATGCGTTCACTCCCCTCTGAAGTGAATGATGGGACATGCAAAGTCAAACATGCATGTATCCGCTCATAAATGTTGAATTTGGCAACATTGCGGTGGCCACAGAGACACGTTCCATGAAAACAGACAAAAATCGCCGCTGGATAAGAAAACAAAACTGTGGCTTTAATTAACGGTTCACACGAATCCCTTTGTAACTGGCAGTAATCTGAGTAATCTAAAACAGACTGGATTAGACATTTTCTCTCATGCCAGCAAAGCAGCAGGCTCACAGTTTATTGCTAACTTTAAATGTAAATCCAAGCATACACACGCAAGATAAACTGCAAACTAAAACTCAGTTTGGAAACACTCAATGGAGCCAAAGAGTGTATTTAGAAAAAACAAGACTTTTTCTTTTCACACTGTTGAAATAAGATGAACCACATTTTGTGGTGTTAAGAATTCAACTATTTAAAGTGCTTAGCTAAAAAAAACCCATAGATGCTTCTTAAATTGCCTCTGTGATTTCAGTTTGTAGAAAGAAAGTTACTCTCAGTCAAGCTTTTTCTTCGACAATCTAAGTAAAACAACTTTCAGACAGACTTCAAATTCAGTCCAATTTGTAAAAGGAAATGACTAACAGTTAGTGAGCTCCGTTGCTCAACTCCTTCTGAGGTAAGTGATTGTAATAACCCAAATGAAGTACAGTTCATATTCTATATTTGGATCAGTTCTGCACGGTAACCTCTTCTTCTCTAGCTGCACCTCTACTCTGATGAACAACCCCAAATACCAAAAGAAAGAAAAAAAAAATAAAAACTCTGCTGTACAGTTCTCCCCTCCATAAATCACAAACCCACTCCCAGACTTGTTCCCTGTGGAGCTCCAAGGGAGAAACATCATCCTT
Organism: Poeciliopsis paucimaculata; assembly: GCA_903067055.1. Taxonomy (NCBI): domain Eukaryota; kingdom Metazoa; phylum Chordata; class Actinopteri; order Cyprinodontiformes; family Poeciliidae; genus Poeciliopsis; species Poeciliopsis paucimaculata. Next base: position 26,376 of record CAEGAD010080038.1, on the reverse strand, counting down.
TTCCCTTTCCTCTACGACCTCTAAAAGCTCCACCCACCTTCTTCTGACTGCTTTAATGCAGCCAAATTTAGCAGATGAGAACTTCCTCACCATTTTACCGCAACCTCCACAGGGTCTCTGTTCCTTCTGAGTCATTTGCGGTACACTCAGGTCTTTACAGCCCCCGTCTGCTGCACCACATTGGTGTCAAAGTCGAGCTCCTTCAATCAGTCTTCCTGCCTCTTTTATCTGTTCGTGATTCTGCATAAGGCCATATTGTCGTTGGAAGTCTTTATTGCTCCTCACTTCACAACACTGGTGTTACGGTGAAAACACTGTTTTTCTTCTTATAGTTGCAGCGATGAGGCAAACAATGAAGCACATAACCAAAACCTCCTGCAGGCTCATGTTGCAGTAATAACACATATAACGGAGGAGGACAGAGCTGCAGAGTGCAGGCTGGGAAAATGTTCCATGACACTACACAGCCCTGTTATGCAATCTTTATTTTACAATTGCAGTGTAAAAGATTTTATTGATCGGCCTGGGTTTAGATGCTGCAGCCTAACCCAAGAGAGTGGCACAGGCCTGTTGCTGCATGCCCGTCACTTGCAGGTGAGCTGATTAATCCAGAAGGTTAGGCTGACATGTGAGTAACATACCCATTTTATGGTTGGGATGAGTGCCATCATGTCCAAAGGGTATTACAGGAACTCTTGCTCTGCTCTCATGATGAGCACATAAACAGAGAACATCCGTAAACAGTTTGGAGGACCCTGTTGGACTTTGTTCCAGAAGGGTGGGGAAAGGCAGAAAGCAGACTAAGACAGAGGGCCAAACGAGCGAACGCTGCAGCTGACATTCCCCTCAATGACGGCCCAGTCGGGGAGGAGCAAGATCAAGCTGCCTGCACTTTCCTCTGGGACCTTCTGCCTGTACAAACAAACCGACCCCAGGCCTCTGGCCTAATGGGAACCAGACCTGCTCAAGGACCAAATCTTCTCGTTCTCCTTCCCCTCCACTGCTCTCCGTATGACCAGGGTTCTGTTGACTCACACTCCAGCTGAAGGACGCACTTCAATTATTCCAAACAGACCTGAAAATATTCCCCCTCTTTCCTCTCTCTGAGTTTTCCCACACAGCAACAGTTCACGGCGTTCCATGTTCCTACATCAGAGCTGACCTTCTTGACCCTCGGGCAAGCAGACTCCAGTGACCTGCACTTATCTCCGCACACTCACATGCTTTCTCTATCACTCCTCCTCTTTCTCTCAATCTATAGATCTCTAAACTCTGTGATTATCGTGCCGATATAGGCAAACATTTCTTGCCCAGTCAAACTGTGCGTGTCAAATAAGACCGGCGTGCATTATTAACGGCGTAATTACATTTTCATTGCATGACAGAAGCTTGACGTTCAGGTCACCATGGCTATCTACTGGGTGCTGAGTGGCTGCAGCCCATCCCTGTCTGCAGAGCCTGAATGTTCTCATTGTGAGGGTTCAAAGTTTATCACTGAATGTCCTCCCAGTCTTACTGCTGTTTTTATCTGAATGTTCTGCTTCACCAAAGTATGAATACTGGCATCGAGTTTGATCCAGAGAAGAAAAAAGGCCCTTAAGACACATTGAGCTTCCACATTGACTGCACAAAGAAAGCAGAGTGAGCTGACTGTGACGTGACCTGGCGACAGCGGGCCTTGTGGACATGTGGTGCTGTTTAAATTGCACAACTTTATCGCTGGGTTCCTTTTCCCATATGATAAGCCTTGGATAAAACAAGACAAAACAAAAAATAAAAAAAGTAAAAAAATACAAGCTAACACTTCCTTGTGTTGTTACTCTTTGTCGTAGCAATTAAACCTTTATAAGGGTGGAGAAGCATGTAGCTTGTGCATGTAAAATCAGTAACCGGGTCACTGACAGCAAGTGCCTGAAAGTGTGGTAGATTTATTGACGAGAATGGACTGTGTCCAAAGAGCTGGAAAGAATTCACAAACACTGGATATGACTGTTCAGCTCTGTCCTTCCCACACATCTGGGTACAAACCCGCCAATGTTCTCGTGGGCAAAGATCTGTGATGAACCAAGCAGAGCTGATGCCCATTTTGCAGTTATTTTACACTCCTTCAGACACATACAAAGCAACACCCTAAATCAGATTTTTGCCTGGTCTTGTGAGCTTCTGCATGGATTGACTAAAAGTCTGTTTTTTTGTGGGATTTCTGGTTTACCTCTTTGTGTTTTGCAAGCCTGGAGTTGCAAAGCGGCTCCGTGGAACTAGAATGCTGTTCCGCTCCGTCAGCACAAAGCAGCAACAAACCTGTTGCAACTTACCCCCTACTTGCTCCAGAAAAGAGGTTATGAGTAGGAGTTACACATAGGATGTGAAACAAAAACCCTATTTCCAGAAAACTTTAGTTATTTAAAGTGCAGCAATAACTTTAAACCCAGATTGGGTTGTATTCTCTTCTAAAAGATGCAAAATAAAAAAAACAGATTTTCAAAACCTTCTGTGTTATGTTTTTAGGGAATTTAAATCAGTGCAGTATTTGACTCCAGCAACACACTCGTAAATGCAAAGTTAGATGAGTAGCATTGTGTTGCATCATCCTCCCCTTTAATTATTCCGCTTAACTGTTTGGGAAGAGGGAATAATAACTTACAGTAATGTCTGGTCTGTATTTCACTGTCTGATTCTCCTACTCATGATGTAACAAATAGTTACCACAGACGACATACTGTTTGTGGGTATGCTCTAAATCACACTGAATGAAGTCTGATGAAATAAAATTTATCTTTGAAAGTTTAATGCTACAGTCTCAAAAGTTCCAGCATGTGAATATCCATAGTGTACGTTCACTCATACAAAAATGGGCTGTGCAGTGGACACTAATACTTCCTCATATTAGATAATGCCTTTTGCTCCTTTGTCAGCTTGGACAGTTTTCCTTACATTGGGAATGTTGAATCAACCAATATTTCAACATTGTAGAAGTTGAACTGTTGAATGTACCTACAGCAGTGTGTATAGTCATCTCACTGATTAATACAGATTGACTCAATATAGTGCTGCACAATATATTGAGTGGCTGAAGCTCAAGTGAATCCAGAAAATTGTCCAATATCAAGGATAATAATCGCATATCAATGATGGCCCTTTAATTAATTTGAATCATTCATTCCCCAGTCTAGAATAGTTATACAATATATACCTTAGCCAGATTTTTAAAATCCAGCATTGAGTCATGAAGTTTGAATTCATTTTTATTTAGATAGGCTCAAAAGTATATATTCTGACTCCAAATATAGCCAGCATGCCTTTGGTGTAACTCTGACACAATAATGGGCTTCTCTTCTTATCAGAATTGGTAGTTCTCATTCCTGACATATTTTTCATTTTTAAGCATAAAACATAAATCTGTAATCATTTTGAGATTAATATTAGCCTGATTTCCATATCCCAAAACTAGTTTTAATGTTGCTTAGGAATCATTGTTCCAATGGATCAATCAAATGTATGAACTTTTAACTTGCTAGCACAAACGTCTAAACCACAACACCAAAGGAAATTGGTTTGCATGTTTAGTGACAATAAAGAAAAACTGCATACAAAGCAAATCAGTAAGCCATCTACAAAATTACACGTAGACTAGTCAAATGACTTCTTTCGAAAAGTTTAGTAATCACACAAGATAAAGATTGGTCTGCTACCTCCACCACAATGATGAAGGGTGTTTGAAATACTCCAGGCTAGATTTACAAAGAAATGAACACAGAAGGAGCTTGGTCACCACACCAAACATTGTGGTGACTGGGTGTATTACACAAAGTGGCCACAATCAGATATTACAAGGAAATGAACTTAAAAACACCAGACAACACATTTTCTTGCAGGTTTGACTTGTATTAACCTACATTCGAAATATTCCTGGTGTAACCAGCTTCCCTGTTGTGCTTTAAAAAAAATAGCATCCCCACAGCATGACTCCATTATTTTAGTTGATTCAGGATTATTGTACTTAGGGGTAACAACCTAAATAAGGCTAAACGTGTATTTTTTAAATTTGAAACAATTTGCTCAAATCTACATTGATCTCATAGATAAAATCCTAATAAAATTAAATCAGAAAATAAATAATTTTCCAACTCAATGTAATTTAATGAAAGGCTTTGATGTATGTCATCAGGGTTGCCAACCAATGTCAATCTTTTGTTCATTCCCACGTCTTTTATGGAAAGTTTTTACTATTGTGTTTTGAAATCCCACTTCTCGAGGCAATCTCTCCTGCCTCAACACATCTGAGTCAAAAGAGAAAATCACACAAACACACAGTGATCACATTCTACTGAAGCCTCTTAATGACGTGCCATATAAAACCAGGCATGTTGAAGCATAGAAACAAATAGAAACATGCCAAATACTCCCAGAACTGTCATTAGGAAACCATAAGTAAAGACTTTTCCTCCCTAAATACTCTGGAAATGATTAGGGAAGACACAGAAAACTGTTTTGTTTGAACTTGTATTTTATGGGGGGGAAAGGCCAAAAAGAATTTACATCTTAAAGTTGTTTTTTTTTTTTTTTTGGTACTAGGTGCCTTTATTTGACGTTAAATTGACTAGAAAGAGGGCAGAGAGATAGAGGGGATAACATGAAGCAAATGACTTTAAGGAAGCAGTCTAACCCAAGACTGCATCGTCTTCACAACTGAGTCACAGTACCAACGAACAGATCCAGATACTTCAGTGGGATTCACGTTGGCTCACACCAGAACACATCTTAAAGCTGTTGAAGCATTTCAGAAACAGAAGGTTCAAATTATTGACCTTCAAGCAACCTTGCTCTCCAACAACGTTGCTTAAATCACTGCTTGCATCATTTAATGTTAACTAACTTGTTGCCAATAATCAACGATAATCGTCCAATAAGCGCAAAACTTGCTTGTGGAAAAGTGCCTTAGGAGACTTCAGTCTACTTGTTTTCTTAAATAGGGGATTTTCTTTTGAATACACAATGTAAAGCAAAGCAAAAAAAAGAAAACACATAGCTTTGTTTGTTTGATTTGATTTGGGAACATGTGAACCAGCAACATTAAGGCAACATTAACAAAGAAAATGACCAGAACAAATCCATTGTTTCTCCCAAATGATCATAGGGGACAGTTTTTGTTATTTGCTTGTTTGTGTCTGTTCAAATGTTGTTAAGCAACACTTCTTGTTTTTGACCATCTTAGTAAAACACACTTAAATCTTACAACATAACCGCTAAGAAATGACGTGTGGTTCTCCCCCGATTAGTGCAGGTGGGTGTGTCTAGCAAGGACTCATGTCTGTGTTGGTTTACATTCCCACTGATCACATTCACTGCAACAAAGTATCAGCTGGAAGAGACTGACAAACAGTCGAGGTCATTGACCCATTTCAGAGGAAAAAAAACACCCTTCAGTTTGTCCTGGTATTTCAAATTAATGATTACTCCATCGCATAAGGACATTTGATAAGGAGACAGAGCTGTGTTTGACTGTTAATGTCAAACCATATTGTTGACCATTAACACAATGCCAGTTGTTAAAATTGACTTCCTTTTCTCTCCTTTCTTTCTTTTCTAATTTTGGTCTTTTCCTTCTCATTGTTCCAGTGCCACATTGTAGCCTTGTTGGCTCACAGGAAATACGGACACCTGGATTTAGCTCGTCTTTTAGATTGTTCTTCTGTTCTAGGAGTGCTTACGTCAAAGTTTATTGCCCTGCGATGACAGAGATGATGTGGCATGCTCTGATAGTGAGAAACTGTCTCATGCCGGGACTCCACACCCCCGGAGTCCCACACAGATCCCCTCTCCTGAATCAAATGCACAGAAATGTGTGGGATTACTCTCACAGGAGGAACTTGAACCCTTTTGACTTCCTGCCCGCTGCTGAGGTCACTGGTCTCGGTGGGAGTGTCTGTGAAATGCGTGCTCAACAACAACCAACTGATGGCAAGAGAGGAGAAGGGTGGGGGACTGGGATACAAAGCATGGGCAGGGGAGTAGATGACAGGTTGACGTGGGGGTGGAGGAGGGCAAAGGAGAACGGGAGAAGGCTGTCCACGGCCTTCATCTGCTGTGAGCCTGACGCTCATAACATATGTTTATGTTTAGGACAAAACTCAAGTCTACATTTAAAGAAATGGGGTAAAGGTGAGGGTCCAGAAAAGTCAAGATATGTTTTTAATGGATTGTTTCTGCATTGCCTCTCAAAAGCCTTCATTTGTATTCAGCTCCCCCAACGTCTTGTTTTGTAGGACGACCTTTCAACTGCTCCTATGATCAGTACTCTGTCTTGGTACGTTTGCAGCAATGTCATAATCTATTTTCCAATGATGGATTTAACAAAGTTCAGTGAAAGGTTCAGTGTTATTGTTTTATAACCTGACTCTGCTTTAACCGTTTCCAGAACTTAAGTCCCAGACCTTTTTGTGTTCTTTGGTCTTCTTAAAGCTGATTGTTCACTAATGTTTTCTATATAACCATCAGGTCTTCACAAAAACTTTGTTTCCGTAATTAGTTTGTGCTCTTTTCACAAATTTCTCGAACTGCATTTTCCCCAGAAGTTTTTTAAAAAAGAAAGCAAATACAAATACATATCATACCAGTGAAAGTTTTTTGGAAACGTTATTTGAAGGGGTGTACATAAGACTGACACGAGACTGTCATAAACATGACATAACATGTCATGAACATTAATGGCTCTTCATAAATGTTTACGACAGGGTAAATAATCCATCCATCAATTTTCTGTACACCTTTATTCCTACTGGGGTTGTGAGGGGTGCTGGTGCTCCAGTGAATCCTTCGGGCAAGAGGCGGGGTACACCCTGGAGAGGTCACCAGTCTGTCGCAGGGCTCGGTAAATAACGACACTTTTAATGGAAAGGTGCACGAAAAGTTGCATTAAAAGTAAATCGAAAGTGTCATCTTTGCGTTAAAAATGGCATTATTTACCAAATGACACTTCACGACAAGTCATAAGCATTCATGAAGACTCCTTCATATTCGTGGCAGATGTTATGTTATGTTTATGACAGTCTCAGGTCAGTCTTACACACAACCCTTCAAATAAAGTGTTACCGTTTTGTTTCATCAAAAATTCAGAAGAAAACCTGTCCGTTTCCATTTATTTCACTTTTCAATGGGCTTTAAAATGTTCAGTCAGATGATCAGAAAATAAGCACTGATAACATCACGTTGTGTTTGAACAGACCAATCAACCTATTGGGCTTAATGCTTCTCACTGTGTCACGATGAAGAATTTCAGCACGAGAGCGTCTTCCAGCAACCTTGCGGCGTCACATGCTGACAGCTAGCCTGCATCTTGCTTTCTTCTAGCTGATGTTAAAACAGTCCTTGTTAGAGAAAACACTGCATTCGGTGCACATGAGGGTCAGGTAACCCAACCACCACTGTACGCAGCATGACCTAAACCACTGCAAGGGTAAAGAGGGGGTGCACCTTGAAAGCGGCACCTCCAACCTTAAAGGTACAGTGAGGGGGAAGGAAGGGAGGGGCAGGATGGTGATCATACACACAAAGCCATCTTGTTTCAGACCAGGTTCAGATGGAGCCGCTTCATTGCCAAGAACTTCCACATCCTGCCGCCCTGCAAAATAGCCAACGTTCAAACAAGTTGCATGAACAAAGACCCATACAGGACTGTGTACATTCCTACAACACACTCACACAGAGTACAGTATATCTCTTTCTCTTGCGTCAGGTTATTTACAGTTTGAGATGCCACCATCATTTGAGAGTTTCTTAAGAGGTTGTGGTTTCATAATCTCACACAACGCAATTAACTAATTCTGAGTCTGCTTTGTCAGCACACACACACACACACACGCACGCGCCCACACACCCACACACACGCCGACACACACACACGCAGTCCCCCGTCACCGTGTCCCTGAGTTTCACCCGAGGGCAGCAATAACATAATGCCTTCCAGATGTTGGGATGCTGTACTCTCCAGCAGACCTTGGAAGTCAGTGCCTCTCTCATGGTGTTAATGGTGCCCAAGAGGCCTTTGACGGGGGAAGGGAGGCGAGGTCACAGGCCCCTTTCAAGCTCCTACAGAGCCCACAAAAAGGACCTGGGGATGCTTTCCCTTTCACAGGGTAATCACTGATCCATCCTCTCTTTCCATTGATCAGCAGGGATTCAAACGAAATGCTGCAAGAGGAACCTGGGTGGGGTTTAAAGAGGCATCTTGGTATCATTGAAAGGAGGGCGTGCTCACAAACAGAATAACAAAGTCTTCTGCAGGTGTTCTCTGTGCAAATGGGAAATGGGGGTAAATACTATTGGGTTTGATTGTTAGCATCCTTGGGTTGGGCTTTTGGGTATCTCATATCAGAAACCTCTTACAATTCTGCAATCTTTCTTAGTTCAGTTTGTTCTGCATCTATGGAAAACTCTCAAGATGTAGCTGTTTTTATCATGTTCTTTAAACTCTCTCACTAAGTGACACCGGAGTTTAAGTTGAACAGTTTCAAAAGTCTCTGATATTAATTTACATCTAGATCACCAAAACTCCCCAGAAGATAACACAAGTTAAAAAATTCTAATAATAAGTACAAGTTTTTCCCTGACTTCCTGAAAGATACCAGCTAAAAATCATTTGAGTTTGCCAGGTCAGACAAAGAGCCACAAAGTCAGACGATAAAACATTTTTACCCTTTGGGGGATCCACAGAGGCCACAAGTGAGCCCGGGAACAAAATCCAAAACGGGGAGAGAGAGGGAAAAAGTTTCAGGCTGAAAGGCCCTGTGAGAAAGCATCCATCTGCAGCACACGCTGGAGACAGTCCAAAGCAAATAGGTTAAAATTAAACCACAGAAAGACAGCCAATCTGTATGTTTAAAGTTCCAGCAAACACTGGATTACCTTGTTACCATTTCAAAGGCCTAAGAAATTGTCAGTTTTGTGGTCTATCCCACCACAATGCAACCAATAATCTATGTAGCAGCTACACAGCTGGCCAGTGCACAGCCAGTCACCACAAAATGAGGCAAGATAGGAAATAAAACTATGTCGATCCTCTGCAATCCATCGGCATGCAAAAGGAAAACCATTTTCCTCAAAAGAAATTTTTGAAATTCAAACATTTATTTTCCTGAAATCACAAACCCATCCATTAAAAGCTTTTGATAAAAAATTTGAGGCCAACATTTCCTCTGTGCTGGGTTTAACAAGAGGAAATGTTGTTAAATGCTCTCTGCTATGAGAGCGTAATACGCTCTCATAGCAGAGCAGAGCCAAAACAGAGAGAATTTCAAGCGATACCTACTTTATGTCAACACAAATTTTATAAAGGGAATTGAGTGCATTTTAATTTCAGATGAAGTCAAGAAAAATTGCGGAACCCTCTTTTGATGGTGAGACCTGTCTGTACAGAATATAACCTGCATGACTACACTGAATTCTGTTTCCTGCTGAATATATGGACGCAGTACCCATATGCAGCTTTATTTTTACATTTATTCTTATAAATAAATGTAAAAATATATTTCTACATTTATTTGCATTACTAAAACCCCTCTTAGTAGGCACCAGTAGCAATGAGCTTAATTAAAACTGGCATTTCAGCTCATTACATTTGAACCCTGTTGATTAAGTTGGAGCTCAGGTAAAACCACAGTTAGCAGATGCTGTAGCTGTGGTTTGCTACTGCTGGGACCTTCTGAAGACCGAAGAGATCAGACTTTGAGATTTGCAAAGGCTCCCTGCTACATCTTAACCAAAACCCGCAGGGTTTTTTTGCAAAGCATAGAGCACATTATTTGATGGCTTAAGACTGTTTTCAAGTTGCTACAATTTAGCACTATTGTGCCATCTAGTGGCGAATTATGATGTTTTCTTTCCCCCACCTTTGTAATGAAGTAAAGCAGCTAAAAACTCCAAGGATTTAATGATGATAGGTTGTTGTAAGTTGTTTATCATTATATTAGTAAATGTTCCATGTATTCTAGAAGGGACATTAACAAACTGGTTATTTGCATGTTGAAATTTATTATGAGAACATGTTGCAGGTTCGGTCTCTAGGAGGAGCCAGAGATCTTGCTTGTTGGCAACTTTTCTGCTTCTGTTTTTGCAGTTAAATCCCCGAACAAAAAGAAAAGAAAAATAAATAAATAAATATTTGCTCTTTATCTCTCCCAGACTGCATTACATCATTTTACACAGCCTGTGCATGTAGAATAAACTCAAAATAATTTTTGCAGAAAAAAAACAACATGCTTTTAAATATTTATTAGTTTGTTGTTTTGTTTTTTGTTTTTTTTTTTACCAGAATTTTATATAATTTTGTGTTTGTCCTAAATAACTTGTAGAAGTTGGATGATTTTTTTTTGTTGTTTTTATGCTCCAGTTCCCTAACCGTTTCCATATGGTTGAGTCAAGCTATATGTTTCAGATTAATGACCCTCTCCTGCAGGCCATCAGGATCAGATAATGCAGTTAGAGAGGGAGGAAAAGGGGATCTGGAATCTGATGTCAGACAAAATCGCTTCCCTTCATCCCTAGCTGGAACAAAGAAGAGGATGAAAAATCTGATGTCTGTGCCAAAATGTATGACCTGGTCAGAAATTTCCCCCATAGAATATGTAAAAAAAAAAATTGTCTTCTCCTATCCTGACAGGTTGAAAGAGCTTGCTGTTTTCCTGAGCCAATCCGTAAACAAATCTTCCCTCCGCCACCCGGGGGTTTCTGGTTGTTTTCTGATCAGTCCACTTGCACAAAGAGAGGGCCTGGAAGGGGCAGACTGTTCTTGGAAAGACCTCCTCTCATGACTCAGTGGGACAACAGGGAGACCCTCCACTCAAAGCAATATGATCACCCATTGTATTTTACTGTGAAATGATGACTTCTTTGCCAACTGAGGCAGCAACAGCAGTCATTCATTTCCAAATGAAGACAGCTGTTGCATTTTAAAGAAACCAGAGAAACAAGCCGACTAAGTACACTGGTTAAAATGAGAAGATGGGTGAAGGATCTGGTTTAGCAAACACCACTTTCACAGCTTATTCATGCAGGTTTTGAGCCCTGGATGTGTGGTCCTTTTGTAAGTTTTTTGTAAAGTGAGATGCTGACCAACAGAATGATTTTGGGTAAAGTAATTTGAGGAAATGAAAAGTAGAGTCAGAGGACTGGGTTATCAAATAAAAGTAATATGACGGGAATAACTTTTGATTGCGTAAGAACCTTTTTTTTTTTTTCTAACTTCCATGTCAGCTTTCATTGTTTTGTGTTCTCTTTTGTCAAAGAGTCAGTCAGTCATTTCCTGTCTAGCATGTAGTTCCTGTATGCATTAGCTTGAAGTTCACTATTAGGGCTGGCTCTAGCCACTTTGGCATCGTAAGTGAGATTTATGGTAGGACTCTTTATGATGCAATGGATGAGCTCCTTTGACATGGAGGCGACAGGAGGACGGCTTTGTGGTGTTGCGCAAGACCCAGGGTGGACTTTAAAAATCTCAATAATGCATCTGAAAAGAGAAATGATGCATCTGAAGAGTTATGATTCTAGAAATAAAAGTAAAATAAAAACATAAATAATGTGTTATGTTCACTATGCTGTACATGTGAAATACAGAGTGAATTTTCTTAGATGTAATTTAAATCAAATTGAAATTATCACAGTGAAATGCAGAATTCAATGAAAACAAACTTCATGACTAGGCTGCAATGATGCTACATTGACTGGTTCCGTTATGTAATGAGCTAGCACAGTTGACTTGTTTTTAGCTAGTTTACAGGTTTTATTTATTGATTTAACATGCTTAAAGAAACTGAAAACTTCAGGTAAAACAAACTGTCCAAAATTCTCTTCTGTTTTAAAATGTATAGCACAATATTGTTGTTGTTGTTTTTTTTTTTTTTTTAAACTTTTATCAATCTTTCTTTGGTTTTGTCTGTTATCAATGATTTACAAAATTAAGTTAGATTCAACCTTAGAATGTTAAAACTTGACTAGTGGTTTTGATTGTATTTGTAAGCTGCTGTGGTTCTTTTCAGTAAACTATTCAACCTTGTCTAATTCATCTGGCTGCTTCCCTCACCAGTCGTATCATTAATAAACACATGTGACCTTGTGTTCCTTTGGGGAATGCATGGACTCCAGTCCATTTGCTTTATGTGTAATGAAGTGTGCCCCACGCTTTACATCATATGGATAAAGTTATTCTCAGTTTGAGCCTAGCAAAAAATGTTTTTTTAAAACATGTTTTCTAAATGCAAAGGTCATATGCCTGCACATAAAACTTATCTCCCTTTTATCATCTTTCATGGTGAATCTAGTAACTGCAATGATGTTAAAGTATATTTAACTAGGACATATATATTGCAGGTTTTTGCATATATATGCACATTTTTCAATTTAGAATGGAACATCTGTGAACTGGTATAGTTTTTTGCATCTTAAGGCACATTTCAGCTTCAATCCATAACTTTTTCCACTACTTGTAATCAGTAAAAAGCAAAGTGCCCTTTGGAATCTAATTTTCTGTTGTTCACTTGACAAACACTACAACAAATACTACTACTTGAGGAATTACTAGAACATTACAATGGTGCTTAATAAAAGACTCACAAGTTACATTTAAATACCCCCAGGCAAAATCAAATAAAAATTTCAACCAAGAAATTGCTTCCTGATATAAAAGGAGACAGGCATCTCTCAAGAGATAATAAATAATATAAAAAGTACATTAAAAACAATCTTCTATACATCTTGCTTTTTAATGGAAAAGTGTTTTGGCATTTTTTCATCAAACCCTCCTTATGTTTGCTGATCAGCACTTCACAGGATTTCCATGGTATCCTTATCCTTGGTGATGAGCTCCAGGTCTTCTAAGTATGAATAATTTTGGGCTAAATTGTAACTATACAGTCACATTTTATAAAATAAAATGAGAAGGTTTTAAATAAAAACTAACCCAGCAATTTGGATGTGAGTATCCTCAACGCAAAAGAATTAACTTGATCTTTACTCTTTATTTATTGTGAAACAGTAAATTTATGGTTTATTTTACAACTAAGAAGTAAGCACTTGAGAGTGTATTGGTTTGTTGTTATTTTTATTATTATTATTATTATTTTTTTATTATTATTATTATTATTATTATCATTATTATTATTATATTAGATTAGAATCCTTTACAGAATGTCAGCACTCATGCAACTCCAGGATGTTGCTTTAACTTCTGGGAATTTTTAAAAGCGGGGCAAGAAAAAGTCCAGTTGAGTAATTGGTGTATCCTGTTAATAACACAATTAACACAATGCTCTCTGGACTTTATCACAATCACAGTTCATTGTAATTTTTCCAGAAAATAACAACTCCTTCGACAGGAATTTAACACTGAGACATGCTGTACTTTCTCTTTCATAGCAGAATTGGTGCTGTGTGAGGTTGGCAAGGAAAGTGCATCCAACATGTATTCTAACAGATTTTAAATACATTTGTTTTTAATGTTAAGCAGCTTGTTGAAACACAAGCTTAGGTCTCTGTACTGCTTTGGCATTCCTGCATATTTTCAGAGGGAAATGTATTTTCATGGGGAAAAATAGTTCAAGCTGAAGAGTCTCTCAGACATTTTGATACTGGTGTCAGTTTTCCTTACAAACGATGACGCTAACAGCTTCAAAATGCCAGCAGAGACACAAAGAATGTGGAAACAGAAGGACTTCTGTTTGCCTCATACAGTTTGCATGATTATATTACAGCTAGCGTTCAGTAAATGAACAACACTGACATTGTTGCGCCTTGAATGTCTCTCCTTTAATCTTTTTTTGTAATTAAGTTGTTGAATGCAGAGTTTCTACTCAGCTGGATGAGATTTACAGTGAGAAGAAAACATCTGGTCTCTAACGCTGACATAAGCTTTTCTCTGAAAGCACAAGGTCACTCTGTCACCTTTGCGCAACAAGTCATTTGTCACTGGCTCTGTGTTTGCACTTTTGTGTTTAATGAGTGTTTTTTCTTGTGCCTCCATTGTGTGGGTTTCCCAGATATTTTCTCTCTGTCACAGGATTTTTTTTGAAAGAGAGATCATTGTGATCCTACCTTTTCCAGGCATATCCGTCTTTTTACCAGGCCTCTGGCACTCTGGTGGGTTTACAAAAACAAAACAAAACATTCAGATAAGATGTCAGGGCTGCTGACACAAAAGATAAACTAAAACTAGAGGTATTTTCCTTACTGCCCCATGATTCACTTCCTTGTTCTCTTTGATGTTGGCTCAATTGCTTCCAGTTTTTCATATCAAAATAGTTTAGGGATAAGGGAGGGGTCTCCGTTACTTCTCTTTTTCGGGGCACTCAGAAGGCAAAAAGAAACAAATACGTCTTTGAGTGGGGGAGTCAAATTTATTTTATGGAAAATCAAATGTTACTGTGATAAAGAAAATGCGGATCTTTGTTGTCTTCTTTGTTGCATGTTGTAGAAACAACAAGAAAAACACAATTGACCTACTACATTCCTGTTGAGAAATGAACATTGTCATAACCAGATGAAACCAAAGTGCTTTGAAGTGATGAAAGATTAAATCCACCTCAGCTGTCATTTGCAAGACATTTCATGGGTCAATTATTTATCCAATATCATCCTTTTCACAAAGTTTATATTGAGAATCTTTGTTCATGATAAGATGTGACGGTTTGACACGTGTGATGAGAGAAACTGAAACCCACTTTGTAGAATGATGCTGTGTTTGTCAGTTCCTTTCTTAATTATCATTCCTGTGACAATGTTCAATAACAAATTCCCTGTGCAGAGATGAAAGCTCGGCATGTAGGTAATAAGAGCATATTGTGTTTTCTCTCCCAACCCTCAGAGCCTGATATTCTAAACATCCTGGTGTGGGGAGGAGAGATTAATGCATGCAGTTCCTTCCTTAGGGACATGACTGGAATCTAAATCTTAATTTCCTTTTGTGAAGCCTTCTGTTTGTCTTTCAAAACCTCCCTTTTGTACTATCATTCACTGCTTCAGTAAAAATGTTTAACTATCTTTAGAAAACACAGCAAGTTAGAAAACTTGCTGTGTATGGGTGTTTATTCTGTGTATACTCCCACCCTTGTATTAACTAAAAACACATTTTTCTGGGATCTGCCCATTCTCTCTGAGGCTGACAGGAGCTTAGGGAGTATATGCTTGCATCTGATGCTTTCTTTTCCTGACACTCCAGATTTTTAATCATTGTACTGAAGAATAGTGAGGAATTGTAAAGAATTGTAAAGTAAATAGCCATGAACTGACTCCACATGAATATTTCTACACTCATTCCATCAGGAAAGGGGAGCAAATCTGTTATCATTCCAAGGAAATTCGGAAAGTCCGACTTATAAAACTACAAGGACAGGATGTGATTGTGAAGGGGGAAGTGTGGAAAGTCCAGTCTGTGTTTTATGCCTTCTCAGGAAGTAAAATAGGATAATGCAACCATGACCATTTCACCCAAACTACTTAGAAATTAGAAAGATTGGTGAACAGTAGAAGTCAAAAGCTGGATGTGTGAGAGTAAATCAGAGTGTTGATGACTTTCGGATGTGTGGGCGCTGAAATAGTTTTCATAAGAGGCTTCAAACTACTGTCACTGTTCAGTAGATTACAGATAAGAAGCAATC
Source organism: Poeciliopsis paucimaculata (assembly GCA_903067055.1). Lineage (NCBI taxonomy): Eukaryota > Metazoa > Chordata > Actinopteri > Cyprinodontiformes > Poeciliidae > Poeciliopsis > Poeciliopsis paucimaculata. The sequence goes on along the minus strand of CAEGAD010080038.1, from coordinate 10,732 downwards.
GTTCCTCAACGTGCCAGCCTGAACCAACTATTTCAAAACTTTACAGTGCATTACAGAAAAACAGATTTGAAATTCTGCCAAAAAACAGTTGTTTATATCCAGAAGAAATACAAATGTCTTTCACCTTGTATCTATTTATTCCATATCTACAAGTATTTTTGTTTAGATATGGAATAAATAGATATTGAAATAAATAAATAAATAGCTGTGAAATGTGAATTGAATAGAAAAACTACTCTCATATCTTTCCCAGTTCTTTTTGTTTTTTCTCTATTCACTCAAATCTTCAGTTCTTTCCACTGAATTTCACCCAGATTCAAGGAGAACACTGATTGGTCTTCCTCGGAAACCACTCAATTGTTTTTCTTGGCCAGGTCTTTGGCATCATTCTCTTAAAAATCCACCCTTGCTTAATGTTCAGAATTTTATAAAGAAAATCTTGGTAGATTTCTTAAGTGGTGCTGATTTAGGCATGGCTTTGTTTGCCTTTGTGCTTGTTTCTTTCTTCGTATCGTTAATATCTTCTTCATGTTTTATTCTGCTTTATTACACAGCATTTATAGACTTGTTTATATGAGAGGACTACTGAGGCTTTTACTGACATCTGGTCTAAATTTAATGTTAATATGCTCACTGGAAATAAATTTAATGAGGAAAAAGCATGGAGTTAATGCTTATTTTTCTAGGCCTATGTAGGTTGCTATTTAGCAGGAGCTCCCTGTTCTTTGTGAAAAAACAAACCCGATAATTTGGTTTGAAATTACAAAAACATACAAAAAACCCATTTCACATTATGTACACAACCTTTTAAAAATGATATTAAGGAATTTTAAAGGAAGGAGAGTAAGCTTGTATGATACCGAAGTACCATAGAAAACAAGCAAGCTGGAATAAATGTTACAGCCCCAAGCGAGGTATGACTGACACTGCAGAATCAGGTCAGGCACACTAACCCAAATAAGAACGCTTCAACCAGGTCTAAATCTCACCAGAATTAAGGTCAGCTCACATTTGACAGTTAGATAAAATGTGGCTAATTGTTCCAATTCTCAGTGAAAGCTTGCATGAATCCACACACTCAAAAACAGTTAAGATCAAAAAAAAAAAAAAAAAAGAAAAAGATACGCAGTCAGAACCTACTAAGGACATGAGCTACATTCACAGCTTTTTAAAGGTGTCAAACATCCACAAGAGACAAATAATATCCCACTGCAGACATTTTCACATCTACAATAATAAGTATAAACTGAAAGTAGCATATTAAAAGCGCCTGACTATTAGAAATGATGAGTCTGTGTCCTTGTTCACACACAAACAACCAAGGGTTTGTTGTGCATGTGTGTGTGTGTGGGTGTGGGCGTGCGTGTGTGTGTGTGTGTGTCATAAGAGAATCAAAGCTGGCTGTATTTTTCCCCCTCCCTCTTCTGATGTGTAAAGCCACTGGTCTCCAAGTAAGTTAGCACAGCATTACCCCACAAGGGAAGCAGAGCAGAGCTGGAACAAGCCACAGAAGACACATTGTTCACACCAGACAAGAAAAAAAAAACCCCAATGACTGAGTGGATATTATTTGTTACACTATTTGTGGGGTTGCTTCTTATTCCAGGTAGGCTTTACGTTTTTTGTCATAAGTGCTGGATCATTTACCTCTAATGTTTTAACCAAAACTATTTAATCTGTATGAAAAACACAGTGGTTATTGCTTTGCCAAATATCTGAACTAAAAATGTGGAACATAAAACCAGAGGAATCTGCAGAACTTTGTTTTATCTAAAAGAGAGCAGTGTGTTATGAGATAAATGAGACTTGTTCTACAAAAAAGAGTTTAGTTTCTGATAGTTAAGGCTGTTGAAAATGTGAACAACAGCACGTCTTAAAAAAGCTCCGATTCAGAAGCAATGGCTGAATAAACCCTTTGTAACTGTCAGAGCAGATTCGGTGTAGTAAATTTGACAAAATTAAACCAAGCCAGTAAATAACATTGGAAATTTACTGTAGGTCAAGTTTTAAACTAAACCTACAAATGATCAGTACTAATAAGTCTGTCTCTGCAACACTTTGATTACTAACAACTGGCTTAATTTTAAGCTTGGTTTTTGCATTAATGTCAGTCTGAATTATTCAGACATGAGGCCACACTGCTCTTTCTTCTCTCTCCAACCGCAGAGCTCCAAAAGTGTTATTCCTCTGAAAAATTCACATGTATTCTAAAACATAAAAAATAAAAAGATGTAACTGAAATGAAATTATATTTTTGTGGATGTAAAATACAGCAATTAGACTTTCACTTTTGCTTTAGTCAAGTTTATGATGCCACTTTCATTGTTGGATTTGTTGGAGCAACAATATTAAATTTGTTTTAATATTATCAGACGTGCAGCCAATCTTCTAAACCTTGTTTCTTCATTTTTTTTTTTATCCCTCAATGCCAGTAAAATCACTGAGTTTGAAAACCTTTTTTATTGTTTTTGTTCAGAGTACAAAATGTTGGTGGCAATAATGCTATCATGTTTACTTTGGATTATTTTTGGACTCAAGAACACACTTGGCTGTTATCTCATGTGAGACATTTTTTTAAATCATTTTTTCTGCTAAAAGGAAAAACCCTCTCTGCATTTGATACAAAGGCTTAAAAAGTACATGTTTTTTATATTTTGTTTTTTTAGCAATCATTGAATAAAAAGCAATAATTACTGCATGGAACAAGTCATTTTGTTCCATGCAGTAAAGTATAAAAACTTTCTTTTAATATATAACTTTATATAACTTTTAATATATGACTGTCCTGTTTGCACTCCCATGGACTCAATATTCAGGACAATTTTTTAAAAAAAAATGCTATTGAAAAAATATTAAAATCAGAAATCAAAATTGTAGGGATGGTTTGTGCTTGATCATGTCAATAGATATGTCACTGTACTTTTATGTAACAGGTGAAGATGCCTCCTGTCCTATTGAGCTGATCCCACCTCGTGTTGTGGTGAAATATGGAGATCCAATTTCAGTCAATTGCACAACATCAGCAGAGCAATTTGAAGGACTCGGCTGGGAAGCTTCAGAAGGAGGCACAGGCCTAGTCGATGCACAGAGACATGTGATGCTGACAGTTCAGAGTGTGACACAGTGGAACAATCATCCAATGTGCTTCATCAACACTGCACAGAGTCAATGTAGCACCAGACTTGGACTTGTTATCTACAGTAGGTATAGCAGATTGAGCATAGACCAATTTAACACTTTAACAACTCCTGATAAACCTTTTCCTTTCTTCCAGCATTTCCAGAAAAAATTAGCATCAGCTCCAGCATTGAATCCACTGAAAAAATGATAGAAAATGAAGAGCGTACCTTCACATGTAGCATCCTTAACATTGCACCTGTTCAAAATCTCACCATAAGGTGGTACAAGGGAAACCAGGTCATCTACAGTGAGAATCTTACAAATAGCACAAAGCAACCCACAAACCAGATGTCCATCTTTCGTTTTACACCAACAAGACAGGATGACCGAACCACTATCAGATGCGAAGCACATATGGACTTGGGACCAGAAGGTCCACAATTTAATGCATCTTCACGTGAATTAAGAATTGGAGTGTTGTGTAAGTAATGTATATTGTATTTTACATTTTTGTTTGTCTTTCTTTGGATTGTTCACAATCAAACCAAACTACATAAAAATAAAATCAGTGTTGAATTAAATTTGTACAGCAGCAATGCTCGACAAAAACATTATATAATCACCTTGCTATTCAGATGTTTCATTCACCTTTACATGCTGGATTCTTGAAACAACCAAAATGGCAACAAGAATATTTCACTGATGTGACAGGAGCTTTCACAAAACCCACTTCATTTCCCTATCCTTACACCTATGTTAAATTGTTTATATTTTTCTATGCTAGTTGGACCTGAGATTGAATGTCACAACGTAGTGGTTCAGGAGGGAGAATCTTTGGATGGGAAATGTAAAGTGACAGGAAACCCCACTCCGCATATTGAGTGGCTGATAAATGGAAATTCCATAAACCTCAAGAATCCTCTGAGAAGAGATGCCACGGGAACATATAAAGTCAAAACAACAGGCCTTTTCCCAGTTGAAAAAAAAGTCAAACTTCTTGTGTTCTGTGAGTGTAATTCTTAGATGTTAAATGTCTTCTCCAAACATTTTAACCATTTTGTAGGTGACGTGTTCTTAGTGTAAAGAAAGTTTTATGTTTTTCATTACAGATGGACCAGAGTGGACGTGTTCACGTACATATACAATTCTAGAAAACACTCGACACAACCTCACATGCAGTCAGGGCTTCCCAAAACCTACCGAGATTTGGTACAAAGATGAAGAGGAGGTCCAACTTCCAGACATCCTAACAAGGAGCGATGCGGGCCAGTACTTCGTCCGAGTTTCAAACAATCTGACAACTCTTAACTTCACAGTAGACATTGTTGTTCATTGTAAGCACTTCATAATTTGTTTTTGGTCAAATACACATGATGTGTGCTTGCTTTCCTACAACTTATACATGGTCAATTGTTTTTCTGTAGCCCCGCCATCACATATAGTGGAGCTTGAAGATTCAGAAGTTGAGGTGGGGGAAGTTTTGGGACTGAAGTGCTCTTCTGTAGGTAACCCACGCCCCAACTACTCTTGGATTTACTACAGGACTCACAATGTGAATGAGAGAACAGAAGATGGAATATCTCGCCTGATCATCAATAATGCCACTGGTTTCAACATTGGTTCCTACACTTGCCATGCTTGGAATGAGAGAGGAAATGTCTCCAAAACAGTTAGAGTTACTGTCAAAGGTAGGTACAATACATTGAAGGGGACTGATGCATGTAACAGACAGAATATATCTAAACAGTCAAATTATTTATTTTAACTTGCTAGTTACAATATTTTATATTACAATCTGAAGGAATAAACAATGTACATGAACATCTGGAGCATTTTCTAAAAATCTCATTAATGTCCTTAAGAACATAATGGCTTTCACCTTATGCATTGCTAAGATATTCATACTTTTTTTGGTGTTTCACAAATGTCAGTGTATTTATGGGGCTTTCTTTAGTTTGTGTCGTAGATCAACTCAAGTGTTGCAAACTTCTTTACAAACAAAACTGAAAAGTTTGTATTTCAATTCAGTCACCACAAATAATATGTGAAAACTACAGTTTTGAAATCTTACTATAGAGTCCCTGGTCTGGACTTTGACTGGGCCAGTCAAATACATAAATTTGCTTTAATTTAAAACATTCGTCTGTAGCCGTGGCTGCATTTCATAAGTGTTTTTTAAAATAATCAGCATCATATTCATAGGCAAAACGAGTTGGGCTTGTCAACGAAATAATTGAATTGTAGATTCAAGTATTTAATTTAATCTAATCTGATGGATTTTTAAAAAATTAAGTTTTATATATATTGTGATATTTCATAACAAAATACACCAAACATTTCAAACATCTATCCTTAGGCAGCTGAGAAAGACTGCATTTTGAAAAATGTTTAATAGCCTATTTATATTTTTATATTTACATGTCTGCACACTAATGTCTTTAAATGTCTGATTTAATATATTTAGTCCAGTATACATAATATAATATAATATAATATAATATAATATAATATAATATAATATAATATAATAAATATAATATAATATAATATAATATAATATAATATAATATAGCCTAATATAACATGATATCATATCATATCATATCATATCATATCATATCATATCATATCATATCATATCATATCATATCATATCATATCATATATAATTGTGGCATTTAAATATTCCAGATTAGTTACTTTGAATCATCAACGCTTTATTCCGTCGCTTGCTTCTTTCCACTGGTAGTTTATCTGCAGCCAGCGCAGCTTGTTGCTGCTCAGCTGCTGCATTTATAGTCTCGGTGGGAGTGTGTGGGCATGCCGTGACTCTATGCCGAGTGTTTTGGGGGGGGCGGTCTTCCTCTCCGCCCGATGAGGAGCGGCTTGGAGCCTGTAACGGTAGCTTAGCTTAGCTTGTTGCTTTAAAAAAAAGAAAAAAGAAAAAAAGAAAAGAAAGTCCACATACTTCCATTCAGTCCGCCTCTGGCTGTTTCCGTGCAGCTGAGGTGAAGCGGGAGAAACTCTAGAGGAGCATAAGAGTAGGGAGAGAGCTGGAGAAATTACCTCTTTAATTGTATTCCAATGGAGAATTTCAGCTGCCCTCGCCTGCTGTTAGTGCTTTTGAATTTACAGCTGCTGACGCTTTCTAACGGGACAAACTCCAGTAAGTTGTGGCTCTTAATGCGAACACTTAAGACGTCATGTTTTCTTTTTGTGTCGGGGTAAAAATATCTCGTTGCCTGTTGCTAAATTAATGTTGCCTGCGCGTTTAGGTGGCAGATTCAAAAAGCAGAGCCGTGACTAAGAAGTTTGTCGGGGGAAAAGTATAAATACGAATGTATATTCATATTCAGACTTGATGTCATAATAGTACGAGTAGAAAATCAGAAACAACTTGTTTTTTTTTAGCTTCTTTAATGTACGATGTCATAACTATTATTTAAGCAATAATAAAGCTTTATAATTATCATAAGTGTGATTGTTTGAATATGAGGCATTAAACTTATTAATACATAACGGCATAAGAATGCTGGGCATAGATTCCAGTGTTAGGGAGGGGATATCCTTCCTGAGCCCTTTCCTGCTGCCTCCAGATCCACCATTGTATTAAGGCCCTCTTTGCTTTCCAACACTGTTTCCTTACGCCACTTTCTATTGAAATACTGTGTTATCACAACGCCTGTGGTCACTGAAGTGAAATAACATTCCCTGTTCCCTCTTTGTTTTCCACAGGTGCCAAGCAGGAATGCCCTATTGAAATACAGCCAGAGACGATGGTGTTGCAATACCAAAGCAGCAGTCAGTCTGCGGTCTGCAAGGCCCAAACCAATAACTCTGATAACAACATGTACTGGCTGATCAGACAGAAAAATGGGACAAATAAAAAGGAAAACATAAGTTGGACTCCAAACACACATGAAGACTGGGACCCAAGTCCTGTTTGTTATGCACTGTTTTTGGGAATAGGATGGTGCAACAAAACTCTACACTACATTCTTTACAGTAAGTAGGTCTCATTTTTGTCCTGTTGTTGCTATTGCTCATGACTATATGACTTTTAATCATTTTCTTTTGTCTCACCTGCAGAACAACCAGAAAATGTCTCTGTGAATGAAACTGCGAACAACTCTGGATCCACAGAAGAGGGAAGTAACATGACGCTGGAGTGTAAAATTGAGAAAGTGGCTCCTGCAAAACATCTCAGAGTATGGTGGTTGTGGCAAAGAGGGAATGAGACTATTGAACCTGGTACAGGATTCTTTTTTTTTAAATTATTATTATTATTGTTTTTTGGTACAAAAGTCAACAATCTCAGCAAAATTAACAGCACATCTTATCATTTATCGAAAGTCCTCATGCCGAGGCCTTTCTTCTCTGTTATATTACACATTTTGGAAAAAATGCTTACATTGGTGTGTAAAGGTGTTTGCTACCTTACACATAAAAGCTTTAAATCATCAAACAAACTATGATATCACTAATAACCTTTGTAAATACAAGCAACCGAGAAAATTAAAATCCCAGATTGGCCCTATGTGAACAACTTAATAATTGGTTATGCCACATTTTGAGATGTGGCAGTGTTTTTTTGTTTTGTTTTTTACATAACTTTGGAAAAGGTTTGACCAACACAGCATATGCAGACGCCAGTTTGCCCTTGAAGACCATGAGTTGTTCCAAAAATAGATAAATCATTAATCATCAACTTAAAATTAAACTGTGCCAGACAAACATATTTTTTTCTTCTGTTCCTTCAGGTGTAAAGTGTGTTTATATCTTAGAAGGGAGATGGAAAGCCCGTGTTTGACCTGTTTTGCTTTTGCATTTTGTGATGCATTTCTATCCTAAAAAAAAAGATACACAACTTCAGATGTCTCACAAACGAGACATTAACATACATGGAAAAACTTTAAGAAAACCTTATACTATAGCAGAAAGTATGGTGGTCACTGTAAGAAAGACTTTCAGTATTCAACTATGCTGCATGAACTGATCAATACAGTATTACGAGAGAACGCAAAACTTATTGGGAGGAAGCACAAAGGTTTTGCGAGGGAACGCAAAAGAAAAATATTTTCCCCATGATGGAATAGCTGCTTTTTGAGATTGTGTTCATGTGATCAGACAGATTCTGTTTGAGTGATTTCTTGAACCTAAAGAAGAGAGGGTGATTAATCTTGGCCACAGATAGGAAAATTGAATTAAATATATGGTTAATCACAGTTCATTCATGATTTAATCAGGGATCAGGTTCGTTTGAATCGATTTTTTTCCCTCCTTAAAAATTATATCCACATCTCAAAACTGTTTATTGTATTTGCTTAGGTTATATTTGATCAATTATAAATTGTTTGGTGACCTGACACATTTAAGTGTAACAAAAAAAAAAAAAAGCACAAGAACTTTTTTATAGCACTGTGGATTTAGGTGTTTTTCTTATTGCTTTATTCCTCAGATTCACTGGGAATAGACAGAAAGTCGGAATGCAGCTTTCCTGAGGATAAATCTCCTGTAATGGTGGTTTGCACCATGAACATCACTCTGAATAGGACTCTCCATGGAATCCAGGTCAAATGTGAAGCTGAACTGAACCTGGGACCCAAAGGACCTCAGCCTCCTCCACTTATGACATCCGATCCATTCACACTCAGCGTCCTCTGTGAGAACTAAATTTACTTCATTACTGTCAGTGTTTAAAGGCTTTACTGATGGACATTGTCCAATAATTGGACAAAACTAGTATTTTGTCCAATTATTTGACAATTATTGGACAAAACACTAGTTTTAAGTCAAGTTATCGGAATAAATTTCATTATCTCACATTTTCTCTCCTTTGTGTCTCAACAGATGAACCCACGATTAACACTACAAAGCTTCCTGAGTTGGTCCCAGTGATCAGTGGTTATAAAGAGGAGCTTGTTTGTGAGGCTGATGGCAACCCGGCCCCAAAGATCACATGGAATTACACTTCAACCACAGCGTTTCTTGGGTCAAATGGCACGCTCATTGTAAATGAAGAAGGCAGCTACATCTGCATTGCTAATAACAGTCTCGCCACGGACACACATGAGGTTAAAGTCATTTTAAAAGGTAACTAAAATCCTGTTGGGGAAAATACATTTTTGGAAAAGGACTTTAAAGAGATTTGCAGTGGTAATTTTAAAGCTCTGCAGGTTCAGAAAAAAGAAAAACATAAAATTGAGGAATTTTATATTTGTACAATAACTGTAGGTATCCTATTGTTTGATTCACAGTGGTTTGCTTTAGGTTTTAAACTAATCTTTAGCACAACTGTCAGAAGTTTTCTTTCAAGCATATGAAGAAAAGTGATTTCACTTGCAAAACATGAATGTGAAAAATGTTTTTTTAGGAACAAAGAAAGTAGGGTCCATCCATAAACTAATCACATGCTGTGTCAGAACAAGACAAGTTAATGTTTGATGTGGCGATGATCATGTTTAGTGCATTAGTTTGTGAATGTCAGCCTTCATGTTGCTGCTGACGATAGACCTAACTATATTCATCCTGTCTCCTGGATCAGGGATTTTCAATTATAGGGCTCAAGGGCTCATCCTGCAACCTTTAGGTGCGTCTCTGCTTCAACACACCTGACTCAAATACAGAGTTCATTAACAGGACTCTGGATAAGTTGACCGCAAACTGAAAAGGTAATTCAGCAATATGATTCAGGTGTTTTGGACTAGAGACACATCTAGAAACTTCAGGACATCGGCCCTCAAAGCCTGGATTTGAAGACCCCAGTTCAAAAGTGTTTTTAAATGTCATAGTATGTTTCTATGTCACCAGTCATATCACACCACCTGTCCAAAAGGAAAAAAATCCCTCCCTGCCACCTCGTGGTCATGGAAGAGATGTTAATCGGTTATGACTTTGATCGGTCAACACGGTGTCCAGACTTTATCCCCAATGAAAATCTTTAGAGAAAGATTTCCCTAATGTACTAGAGAAGATTTTGTGCAGAGGTCCAACTCGACATCTGTCCAAGATGAAGAAACTGAGCGCATTTACTGTAAATGTCTCATACACTGTGTGGAGACCACTGGTCTTCAGCTGTCTGCCGTTTGATTCTCAATCCACGGACTGTTTCTGCAAGTCTTTCACATTTTCTGTCTGCTCAGTTCCCGTCTGATTTACTTGTCAGTAAAGGCTTGTATAATCACAAAATCTAAAAAGAAAAGCTGAAATATATAAACATAAACTTAATAGGCAAATTGTGCTGACCAGTAATGGACAATAAATGTAGTTGTTGTTTTGTGTTCAGAACAAAAACCTTACCTAGAACATCTGTTTCAAATGGCAAAAAAAACCCCAAAAACCTTTTATTATCTTGAATAATCAATAAATGTAGTTTTTTTTTTTTTCCTTTAGGTGTTGACAAGATAAAAAAGGTTTATGTACTTTCATACCAAAAATATATATTTTTAAACCCTCTTAACCAACAAGAAATCTTGAATTTTAGTGTTGTTTTTTTTTTGTATTATTATCAATCAATCAATCAATCAAATTTTATTTGTATAGCACATTTCAGCAGCAAGGCATTTCAAAGTGCTTTACATCATACAAACATAAAAACACAAAGTCATGTAAC
>CAEGAD010080026.1:0-62104 GCA_903067055.1 Poeciliopsis paucimaculata | reverse complement strand
TGAGCCAAGGAGTGGCCACATTGTGTGAGAGTCCTATATATTGTGAGAGCTCGCAGCTCCAAGTCAGAACTCATTGCAGGTACAGCTGCTGTGCTGTGTCTGCTGTGTTTTCTCCATTTGCAAACGAAATAAAGATTTTGCTCTTTGCCATTTGCCAGAGTCTCAAGCCTGATCTGTTACCATACAGATTTTTTGTCCACAATAGCACTAGCAAGGGTTATCTTTGTTGCACTACGATATGGAGGACATTACACTGGGTTTATTTATTTTTTTCTGTTCTGTTGATTAATTAACCGTAACCTTTTAATTATAAGTTTTTAAGTTTTTGATGTGTTGATGTTGTAGAATATATATGCATGTACTGGGATTTGTTTCAGAACGCTGAATAACTGAAAGATCAGAGCAGCTTGAGCTGGAAGAGTGCAGCCCCTGTGTATTTGATTTTAGAAAACCAGATGGCAGTTATCCATATTTTTTCCCCGATGTTGATTGCGGAAGGGCAACATCTTCCAGCCCCATTTATTGAAACTGCATGGTGAGTTAATTGCAAATTTTCTGGGATCACCTCTGCTGCTCCTGCGCAATATTTGTGCAGCGCACTGTGCTTGTCACAGTTTAATGAGCTTCTGCACCTATTTTTTTTTCTCTATTTGTTCCTCTATTTAGACTATAAATTGATTAGCACAACATAACACTTTCTGTATTTTTTCTGTTGTGTTATTACTGCAGACTGGAATTAAATGAGCCATTTCAACCAAAGAATGCACTTTAAACTAGATGTAATATGTGTGAGAAGTTTAGCATTTTTCTGTGTTTTTTTTATTTATTTATTTCTGATTGGCTGCCTGTCACATTCAACAGGCTGCGTTCTCGCTCCCAGTCGGGGGACACCAAACACGTTGAGATCATTGAGTCGAGAGAAACACGTTGAATATTCCTGATTTTAGATGGGAGCGGTCCAGATGTTCTACCGACTGAACCCGATCAGTCGTAACACACCACACACTACAGGATGATCGGTTACGATCATCGCAAGCGACAATCTTAGAACGTCAAACTTTCTAAGATTGTCATAACGGCAAAATCAGGGCAAAAAAATTGTGTAGTGTGAACTGGGCTTAAAATAATCTAACCAACATCCCAGAATGTGACAATTTTAAGAAATGATTTCCAGATTTTACCAGCAGTCATGCTAGCCATCGCTGCATTCATGGCCATGTTTGGTAGGGCCAGAGGAAGCACTGAAGTCCTAAGGCTGGCGGGGACGGGCATTCCAGCCTTCACACACATGGCAGCAGCATTGGCCTTGGCTATTTCCAACAACTGCTCCTTATCTGAGAAAACACAGAAACAGGAATATTTAACCCCAATTTATTCAAAAAGTCATAGTGGCAAATGGTAGCTTTGACTGTGGAATGCTGGTTTAGAGTATCTGACCCAGTTCACTGATGCGTTTTGGGCTGGTGCTCCTGCTCCGGTCCTTTCTTGTGGGCGATCTTTTTTTGCGCAGGATGAGGACGGGGGAGTGGCTCGGTTCACGTTTCCAGCGGTCCCTCTGGCTGTAGGTTAGCCTCCTGCGGTTGCGTGATGCAGACCGTGAGCGGGACCTCCGGGAGCGCCGGTGGACCGACCTATGCAGCGAAGAAACCAACAAAACACTAACGATAACATCTGTTCTGATGCTGGTAACCGTATGTTGGATGTTACAGAATGAAAACGTAACACTACCTGGAGCGTGACCTCTTCCTCACTGAGCGGCTCCTGGATCTGGACCTTCTCCTGTAGCTCCTGCTGTGGGACTTGGATCTTTTTCTCTTCTTTGATGACTTCCTGTCTCTGTCTCGGTCTCTGTCTGGGGACCGGGATTGCTTTCTTTTCCTCCTAGCTGGTGATTTGTCATGAGACCTGGGCTTTTCTGAAGCTTTCTGCTGAGGGGCGGTGGACTTCGGGGCTTGTTCGGGCTCAGAGGGTTTGGGTGGTTTGTGGGCAGATGAACCAGAACCTAAAGTTTTAGGAAGACCAACAAACAAATTCTAATCAAATTTAACTTACGGTACTTTTATTGGTCTAGTGTAATATAATCTTAAATGTGTTTTCATCACCTACATTTAGAAATTAAAGACAATTAACATAGATAGAGGCTGAAAATCCTGCACATGTACACAAATCTATTCAATAAATTACAATATTATTGAAAAGTCCATTTACTTCAGGAACTTTATCTCTACGTTAAACAAACTATATAGATTACTTACACAAATGAAGATTCATTTCTGATCTATATGAGAGTTTTCATGAAAACATGACATTTAAAATTAGGCCTTTAAAAAAATGATTTGATATTCCACATCAAAATTGTTAAATTGGGCGAGATTCGTCTAATTTACTTATCACTCACATACTAGCAACATCTAACATAGAGCTAATAAAAGGCAACAACATGGGAGAGCTAAGCCTATGAGTCAGAACTGTGCAGAGGAGCACATGGGGATTTGTTAGCTTTACGTGATCTTACCTTGTTTTTCAGTTTTGTCTCGATTCTCCACTGGCTCTGCTGTTTTTGGTTCAGCTCTCTCTTCTGCCAGCAGGGGTCTCTGTGCAGAACTGAGCTTCTTCACCGGCGACTGAGGCCTCTCTGAAGGACGCTGGGCATTGAGCACGGATTCACACAAATGTCCTGTCGTCTCAGACGGGCTGCAAATCAACCACATCGCAACATCATTTATTTTATTTAAGAAACATATCAAACAATTAAACATTTATCTAACCTGTGAGGGTCTGTCTTCATTACTGTAATGACAGCACTTGATTGAAGTCAAGTGACAGAATCCATGGAAAATACATTAAGTAAGCAGCAGCCCAGAAGATGAGCTTTGAAGCTTTATTGGCTTTATGTATATTTTAATGCCAATTGTGACAAAAACCCACCAGAGAATGAGAAACTTTGCGAAGTCCTCTCCCCATATTAAATCTTTTACAGAAAAGTTGAAAACCAGCTCAAGCCAGCATACAAACTTTGAAGAAATTATATCGAATTTTGCAGCTTCCGTCAACCTTTTCTGATTGGAATACCACAAACTGCCTGGAAAAAAAATCCAGGGGCTGGTTGGATAAACCAGATCAGGTCGTAACCAGATCAGCCAGACCTGGTTATGACCAGATGTGGTCCATCTGCCTTAGATATACCAGATACATGTATACATATCTTTTGTTGTGGTAATACCTGTAATACCTGGTTTCGCTTTGGTGGCATTGTGAAGGAGAAGGTGACTGGGTCTGTGATCTTTGGCAGTGGAGTCCCAGCGATGAGTCAGGGTTGCTCTTCACTGAGGAGGAATGGAACTCAGAATTGGAATGTGATGGCGGACACGGGCTCCTGCTTCCAGCTCTCTTTTCATTTCCATTCCCTTTATTGGAGCTGTCCTATTTTAAGTGAAAAGCAGCAAAAAAAAAAAACAACAAAAAACTAAACAAAACATGATACATGTATAAGTGATGTCAACGCAGAGATAGTTTGGGAAAGTGTCCGAAATGATCTGAGGCTCATATTCATACAGAGAGAGAAGGATCAGAATCGGCCCAGCTTATCTAGTACTTGTTAGGAATTTCAAGCTTTTACTTCTGGAAATGCTGATCTTATTTATTTAAAATAAATAAATGCTGTCAAACAGCAGCTGGATTAATTAGAGATTCTTGATTTGAATATAACACATTACAGATATAAATAAAGGTTCTTATTCAAATTACAGTAGTGAAATCAGGCATTTTTGGGTGGAACTCTAACCACCAGACGGCGACAAAGTGTTTCAACAGAAAGTGGTGAGGTCAGCACATTTCTGGGATTGTTTCTGTCACATTTCCTGTTTGAAACAGACTAGTGGGAAAAATAACATCAACTCCATACAACCAGATTTCAAAATGCCAATACTTCTACCTACTTAAATTAGTAGATAGAAGATAAATGATACATTGGATGAGACTAATAATCCATATAAAACAAAGCAGCCTATATTTATTCTAACAAGAATTATTATTACCTGTTTGGGGATGATATCTGGCAGCTGTTCCTGTCGAGGTCGCAAACATTCATTGAGCTTCTGCTTCGCCGTGACTTCCGAGTCCGAATCGGACGTGTTCTCTCCACTTCTCCTTCTCTTCTTCTTCTTCTTTCTCTTCTTCTTCTTTCCTGACGAGTGCTCTCTGTTGGAGCTGGACTTCTTGTCACCTGGACCATTCAGGAGACAATGTTTAAGACACTGATGACTCCCAGAGCATGGAGAATGAACCATATAAGATCCAGATTTCTTCTCTTGTGAGACTTAAACCGCAAAATGTAAAGTTATTGCACTACAGCCATTGGAAACTTTTCGATTCTCACCTAGTTTGGAATAGAAAACTTAAGCATAGAGAGAAGTTCTGTGTGGACTCCCAATAGTTCAAACACCAAATATACCATAATATGAATTATTATCTATGGTTTTTCTCATCTCTGCTCTTGGGGTACAGCCAATCAGCACCAGGAAAAATTAATGTAATTCCTGTATTGGCTGGTTTGAAAACATTATTATTTTAGTGCGTCAAGTAGCATTTGGGAAGGTATGCCAACTTCCTAAGCTGGGTTATCTTTTGAAGGTTTTTGAAGAGGCTCAAGAAAAAATTCAGGACTAGGCACAATTGTCTGGAATAAGTCACAGTCTCTGTACTTTGCTTTTATTTCTCCAATAAAACATTCTTCCAAAAGTGCTAACTTTCATTCAGATGCTGCTTTGCAAACTCTTTCTCCTTCAACAACTCCAAACAAGCTCTGCTTATTCCCGTCTTCTTGTCTCAAACTTCACAGATCAACAAACTGCAGAGTCTAAGTTGGAATCCTCCTAGAGGCTCCTGGGAAAAAAAATCACAGCTGTCTAAAATGTTTTCCACCTGGGAATAACCTGGAAATAGATTGAAAACAGCATATACCCATCCTGGCATTGTGTTAAGATCAGTCAGTATGCTGCAGACTTTTGCTTTAAGAGAGGAGGTCGCACAAATGTTCACATGTGAATACATTTGATTAGCAGCAGCTGGCTAATTAGCAGTCTTCCTCAGTGTTTCTCATGGCAGCACTAACTCACGCTGATAATTGTAGAAAATTCCGGGTATTAATTTGAGTCTGGTTTCAGTAAGAAACGATTACTTTTAACAAAAACACCATTGCTCTACCTTCTTCTGCCAATAACAGCAGTTGGAACACACACCTGCGTCTCTTCAGCTTCTCCACTGGTTTACTATAGGATTTAGATCTTCCAGTCTTCCAATAATGCATAACTATCAAGTGGTATTTTCAAATTTCCTGTCAACTTTAAACATTTTTAACTCAAAATATGGCGGTGACTACCTTAGTGCCCCAAGCTCCGGGCGTAGCAAGTTTTCTGGGGTAAACCCAGCAGAAAACTAAACCCCATGTAAGGCTGCGATGTTAGCCTCACTCCCAACCTCCAACACATAATATCGCATATGGATTATTCTGGTCTTACATTTCAGCTATTTACCTCCAAATTGCTACTAAATCGCACAGACTGACTTTGACTAAACTCACATTTACATTGTTTTAAAAAGTAGCAGATGCTGCTGAAGAAATCTAAACAATTTGTGTTTTCATGTCCATTTGTGCCAGGGTGATCACATCATATTCATACCCCAGGGAAACAAGAAGCGTTTGATTACTAACAAGAAGTTCACTTCAGAAAGTAAGACATAAAAATTTTAAGGAGTTTGTAAAGCGCCACATGTGACTCTTTCCCCAATAAATATGACCTTTTTTTTCTCCATGCTTGTAAGACATATTGATATAAACCCCATCCCCTCTCTCACTCCTGATAAATATAGAGCGAAAAGTTCAAGGTTGGCCCTCAAAAAACACAAAGGTGGATATTTTTTACTCGGCTGTAGAAAGTGCAGATGAGCTCTGGCCGACTCACCTTGCTCCTTCATCTCTGGAGCTGGTGTCTCTTTTCTATGAGGAAAAGACAAAAGACAGGCAAGTCACAATGAAAACAAGCACAACAACCAAAAACAGCAGAATGTGAACTCTCAGAATATGCCATCTTAAGCATCTGTTTTACACCCATTTGTAACTTTCACAAGTTCTCCCTCTCTTCTAACCTGATTATGTTTCAGCCGGGTTATGCGTTACTATGGTTTCCCAAAGCTATGGTTTCAAAATTGTAAAAAGTTTTCTCTAAGAAATTCCAAACTTTTTAAGCTGTGCTAAATTAGCAGATAGCCTTCCTAATGAACCAGCTAACATTAGCATTTTATATTTGTGCTACTCTATAAAGAGCACAAGAGACACTCAGATTAATAATCTGCACAATAAACATTACTTAGCATGTTTTCCCATAACTCTTTAATTCACTTGGCCCTTTATGTCTTCTTACTGTCTGTCATGAAATTGAGTAACCATTTAAACATCCCCTTAAAGCAACAGTGAGTCATTCTGGTATCAAAATGGTAACATGACCTTTAGGTAAAGTGCATTCAGGGACATACAGTCAAAGATAATATTTGTTATTATTTCATTTTAAGATGGATTGAATCTCGACTGCTTTAAATTTCAGTTAAGAGCTATTATTACTGTGAACATATTAGCTATTATTCTACACAATGCAATATTTTCTTTCAGTTAAAGAGTGAGTTTAGCTTTGTTCTGGGGTAAAATGATTAGAAATTACGAGATAAATTATTCACAGGAATAGTTAATTAAAATAACTGAAAGTAATTAGAACAGATTTTTTTTTTTTTAAAAATGGTTGCAGTGGTAAACTTGACATTTTAGAACAATAATGAAATAGAAGGAAACAATTAACTGATTAATATTTAATTCAACTGCTGAACAAAATAAAAGCAATTATTGAAGGATACTGTTAATATGATAACATGATTTTAGATGCTCTTTCAGATGAACCTGTTTGAAGATGGAAGTTTTACCTTGGCTCTTGTCCCTCCATGTCGGCTCCAGACTCAGAACTGCTCTCCTTCTCGTGGTTCTTCCTCTTCTTCTTGCTCTTGTGCTTTTTGTGCTTCTTCTGCTTCTTTAGAGCCTTGCTGGGGTCTTCATCCTGTGCTCTTCTCGGAGGACTCCTCTTTGCTGCATCGCCAACTTTGTCTTCGCAGTCCGCGCCTGTTGCCTCACTGCTGGGAAACGGAGCAGAGCATCACACGTTGCAGTTTGATCATGTAAGAAACATGAGGGAAGGAGAGAGAAAAATATATATATATATATTTAGCGTTGATCTTTCTGACAGTGCTGCTGTTTGGCCTTCGATCTCCACCGCGGTTAAAATAATCTTTAAAAATCAAACAGATGATCTTTATAAACATTTAAAAAAAAAAAAAAAAAAAGCCCAGCTTCCATCTGTATGCAGACCTTCATCCTCTCCTCTTCCCGAAGCCACCATGCTCTGCATGGTTACTTCACAACATTCAGAACCACATTGATTCGGAGACATTCAGCCTGCAGGGCTGTCGTTAGAAACAGTCCGTCAGCAGAAACACAAGCTAAATACGCCTGCCAACACACCTTTTATCGTCCTTCTGCTCCTCTATCTCCCGAATCTTGTTTAGAATAAAATCCTGGAAAATTTGTTCTATGTTGGCCGCCATGTTTCAGTGTGTAACCGAATAAACGTCCGGGTAGGAACTGCATCCACTCGAAAGCTGCACCCTCCGCTGTTATTTTTTTGATTTTTTTGATTTTTTTTTTTATCAACTTTATTTGAAGACATACCATTTACAGTATAACAACATATGAACGTTGAGTGAATGTATTTGTGTGTCTCAGAAAAGAACGGTCCAGATAAGAAGCAAATATCATTATTTGAAATAATAAATGTAAAGCACTGCATATTTCAAAAACGTTTATGCAATACTTGCATCAAAGATCTGATGCAAGTATTGCATCAGATCTTTGATAGATCTGATGCAATACTTAACTCCATTTTAAAAAAGCAGTAAAGCATGGTTTCCTTTTAGAGAATTTCTTAACAATAAATATGGTATTTTCTCAATAATAAAACTCGGAATTGCTAAGTTTGCGTTTACCAGAGAGGACAAGTAAAAAATCCTCTGCTGTTAGGTCCCACCACTAAGTCCTTTTCTGTCACATACATTCTTTACTTTCTGACTTATTATAGCAATATAATAAGTCAGTACTACTACTACTACTACTACTACTACTAATAATAATATATTTTTAAGAGTTGCACCTCTCATTGTAGATGTGTTGGGATAGTTCTGATTTAATCTTTTTCTAGACTTTGGTTCAAATATTCTTTGTCTTATTTTATTTAACTTTTGTATTTTATGAATTAACTTATTTTGTTGTTAAGAAATAGTAAGTTTAGACACCTCAAAGATACCTCAACTACAACCACTAAGTCCCAAAGGAGTTGAAATAACTGTATTGGTCTTTACCCCTCTTTGTTGCAGAATAGTATATGTAATATTACAAACAACTGTGAAATCTTTTTTTGATAAATGTAACTTTCTTGTGACCTCAGTTTTTCATGAAGCTAAATCACCTTATAGTTAAATATAAAAACTGAATCTTCAGTGAAGTTACTCTGTTTCTTTATATTGCTGAAATTTGGTGTCAAACTAAATCTGATTTATTCTGTGTTTAGCTACAGTAAAATTACCAATTATTAAGCTTTGCTGATGTAAACACCAAAAATTTGAGGTTTGTTGTGAGTTGCCAGTTTTCAGGGGATAGAAATTCATTTAGTTGGTTTTATCTTTGCTAGATGTGGAGCTATTTCTACCAGTGCATATGAGGTTGCACTAAGAATATTGAAGGGTGTTCTGGCTTGGTTCATTGTGTATCTATAATATCTTTTGAGGGAGGACAGTTTTGAAGTAGATTAATCACAAACACTGCAAAAAAACTAATAAATAGGAAAGAAAATTAATGGAAGAATTTGACACTCCCTTTATTATTTTTGGTTTGCACCAGGATATGCTGAGTTTCTGGCTGACAAATGAAAATAACAAAGAGATCTGAAGTTCTCTTTGTTGCGATTTGTATATTTTTAGTCAGCTTTTAGGTGCTGCTTTACACATGTCAAGGTATATTGATAGCCCTCTGTTATTTGCGTGTTCTATAATTTTGTAGGCCCTCTCAAAAGTGATACTATTAACAGTATAGTAATTCAGTAATTCAGAATTCAGAGTAATTTGGATGTTATGCTATATTAAACTTGAAATTAGTGTAAAAAAAAAAAATGCTTAGTGGTATTACTTTCAGTAAAAACTGAGCTAACAAGAGAGGTTTACTTTGCTTTTAGGGTCAGGGTTTCACAATGCCTCAAGTCTATGCACCGTAAGTTTATTTTGAAACTCAAACAGGAAATACTGTTCTAACTGAAGTTGAACTTGTTTACTGTCAACCAGCCTTTCCTGCTCTTTTGTTGTGTATGTGACTGCAAATTGATCTGTAAGGTAAGTGGAAACAGACTATTTTGCACTGCATGCCCTTCGTGAAGACGGGTAGCAACAGAGATGGTTCACAAAGACAAAGTAACATACTATTTTATTACTACAGGTCTCTCCTGTGGTGATGAATTGGAGCAAAGTGAGAAACATGTCCAAAGAGTACATAGAGGAAGTACATTTAGGAAGTAGGGTTAGGGTTAGGGTTATTTTTTATTTCATTGGGGAAAAATATTGGTGTTCTGTAAAGGTATGCATTATGCAAAGGGAAAATAAAGTTTGTTTGAAATGTTGATTCTTACTCTTTGTAATTAAAGAATTGCTCATGTTGCACAAAGACTGGAAATTAACTGAACTTCATTTAGCACTTTTAAGTTGAGACTGAGCACACTAGAGATAACCTAATGAAATTTGTGACTGTTTTCAATAACCATGTGTATGGAATTGTGTACACACTTGTAACTGTATAACCGTTGCTGTCTTTTGGAGAGAGCTCCCTTGAAAATAGGTTTTAATCTTGTTTTAAGTCTCTGGTTAAGTAAAGGTAAAATAAAAATGTGGAAAAAAAAAAAAAAACAGGCATCACTAATGCAATCCAAAATTTATTAGTATATTGAGAGATGTCAAGTTGCAGAGAATTTATATTTTTCTATCTTTCCCATTATCGTGGAGGAACTTAAGCTCATTCGTCTTTGTGTTGTTTCTTCAGCCCATTCAGGTTTGTAGGTGGTTCTCTCAAGGTCAAAGTCTGGACTTTGACTGGTTGTTGCCACACCGTGTTTCTTCTCTTTTCAGCTATTCTGTTGTAGATTTGCTGGTGTTCTGGGTCATTTAGCTGTTTTATGACAAATGTCAAGTCAGCATTTTGGGGTCTGACAGATGGTCTCACATTAGTATCTGCAATACTTTAGTACAAAGGAGTTCATTGGGAGGTTAATGATTACAAGGCCCCCAGTGTCCTGTGTCTGAGTTGGTGTCATATCTTTGTTTTGCTGATTCAAATACTATTGATCCAGAACTGTTGTGCCTTCTACACATAAGATTAAGCTGTTGAACAGCACACACATCACACTACTGTGCTCATTTGTATCTTTTCCAGACTTCCTACTGGTCAAAATGATGTGTGCTTTGATGCCACATTCCTATCTGCTCCTGATGTTGGCCTTGGTGGGGAAATCTGTACTTCTACAGGAAAACATCAAGCCCAATTTCATCCTAATGATGCTGGATGATCTTGGAATTGGAGACCTGGGCTGTTATGGCAATACAACATTAAGGTACAAAACCAAATTCCTTTGGGAGAATATCAACTTTAAAGATTGACAGGATTGTGCCTTTTCAGGATAGGCTGAATTATTTTATTGGCTCTGGTGGCCTTTATGTGAGAGTGGTCAGACAGGAAAGTGAGTAATGAGAGAAGGTGAAGAATTCAAACTCGTGAATGTCACATCAAGGATTAAGGCCTCCATATAAGAGCACCACCCCCAGGTTGAAATTTGACCTGATTTTTGGTGTGCAAGTTCATTGATTCCCAGTCTATACTAACACTTTTCCTAGACATAACTCCTTTGGTGATCTTTTGAATGCTCTGGAACAGGGTGTATGCAAAAGTCTGCATTTACCACAACCAATGTCCAGTTACCAATGTAAAGGTGTGCTGTACAAGAAATCTTTCAATAACACTTCAGGCTTCAATTGCTCATGTCAAGTTTCAAGCCAACTTTGAAAGGCCGCTGAATGTGACTTGTCATTGTTGATCATGTGATTTATAGGACACCCAATATTGACCGGCTGGCGCAGGAAGGGGTGAAGCTGACTCACCATGTTGCTGCAGCAAGCCTCTGCACTCCAAGTCGTGCAGCATTTCTTACGGGACGATACCCAATAAGATCAGGCCAGTTCACCCAGAAACACCAGAAAACATAACTGAGACATCTGAAATATCAATTCAAAAACACACCGTTGAGTTATCTCTATGTCATCTAACCTGGGAGTGAAAAGCCTTCTCATGGAAAATAGCAGGATTGACTATTTATTTCAACACTAACTTGTTGGTGAGCTCCCAACTTCTCCAAACAGAATTAATTTTGATATTTAGAGAACTGATCCGTTTGGCATTTACATGGTGCTGTAGCTTAGCTGGTCAAAGTGCCAGTCTTTTAAACAGGAGATCCTGGGTTCAGATCTCAGCAATGCCCGTAGATAAGCATGCTTATCATAGATAAAGGATGAAATCTTTAGAACAGGGGCAGATCAGTTGTAGACATTTGTCAGAGTCAATGTGGTGTTTGTTTTGTATTTCAATTTGTTGCCAATTTCACAACATAATTGCCAGAAACCTTTCCAGATTTACTTTGCACTATATCTTATCATGTATGAGTCGATGCTATAGCTTTCTTTAAAATAACACAACAAAGCCATTTTCTACACAAAGATGGCAGCGACACAACTCTCTGTATCTGAGATGGTGGAAATACCTGGCTTGTTTCCTAGAGGATCCTGGCATCCACGACTTGTTTTGCTTTTAGGTGAAATTTTACCACTGGGAAAAAAATCTGCTAGAAGTAAATCAAACTAAAAAATGAGCTCATGGAGTTTAGATCAGGTTTGATGGGGTTATATGTACAGTTCTTTGCATTCAACTGATTTCACTTAAAAAATAAATAAGGAATTAAATTCTGTCTCCCATTCTATTCTTCAACAGGTGTAGCTGGTAATTTAAGACCTGGGGTCTTCATATTCAACGCAGCGTCAGGAGGTCTACCGGCTCGAGAAGTTACTTTTGCTAAAATTGTTAAACAGCAAGGTTATGAGACAGCTCTTATAGGTAAGCAATACTCAACTATTCACTTGGACTACCGTAAGCACCAGAAAGTGAAATTGTAATTTTTTATTTTTTTTTTGCAGGGAAATGGCACCTTGGACTTAACTGTGAGAGCAGTGGTGATCACTGCCACCACCCCAGTGTCCACGGCTTTGATTACTTCTTCGGAATCCCTTTAACCAACTTGCGAGACTGCCAACCTGGACACGGCACTGTTTTCCAAATCCATAGGCACTTACCGTATGGTTCACTGGGAACAGCCTTGCTCAGTACAGCTGTTCTCCACTGGAGTGGTCTCATCCTGCTCCGAAGGCGACTGATCCTGGGTCTGCTGTCCATGATGGCCGGGGTCACCATACTGGTAGCAGGATTTATCAAGATCGTTCCTTATTTGAACTGCATTCTCTTCAGAGATCACAACATTGTGGAGCAGCCGTTCACTTTAGAAAACCTGACACAGAAAATGACTTATGAGGCAGTGGACTTCATAGAGAGGTATGGCACTTTAACCCTCGTGCGATCTTAATATTCCCGTACTCCCCTATGGGTCAAAAATGACCCACCCCAACAGAAGCCCCAAAATAAAGCAAATTAATTGAATTTTAAATCCAAAATCTATTTTGCATGATGAAACAATATTTAGAATATTTATCAATTAGACTGAATATAATACATTTTTTATCATGTAGTTTTGTTACACAATACAAAAAGACCATCAACAGTATTACATCCTTTTTTCTTTTTACTACAAACCAACTGTTGTAGCAGTTCTCTTTTACACGGTGAAGGTTTATTATTGTAATTATATAAATATGACATTATTACTTCTGAATTAATTATACTGAAAGGGAACAAAAAGTCAACAATTTGGAACTTTTTTGTCAACTGTTCATTCCTTTATGTTTTTTTAAGAAAGTGAATTATAAAAATACCTCTTGTAATGCAACAAAACAAAATGTTGCTTGATTTTGTGAACAATTTAACATCTGCTCTTATGTTGTGTCTCATAATTATATGAGATGTTCAACACAAGAATGTCTTCTGCTCAACATAAGGTGTTGAACTTGTAAGATGTTCTTATGTTGAACATCTTCAACATAAGCCAAAGAACATCCTATCCTGAACTTGGTGTACAGCCCACATGGAAATACAAACAAAAACAAAGTATCACTTTTTGTAATGACGGGGTCAATTTAGGAAAAGTCATAAAATTTCAAGTCGAAAAAAGATCATTTAGGGTATTTTTTCTACAGCTAAACATGGAAATGGGTGACTTTTGAATCTGAACTGTTGTTCAGCCCGTAAGCACAAACGACAGTCCCCCCCCCCCGTAGGCGGCGGAGGGAGGTTACCCTCTTGTTCACCGGGGTTAAACCCCAACGTACAGGCACTGAGATGGGGGGGGGGCAATAAGTATGCCCACTCCTGCCCGGCGCCTCTCACCGTGGGAAACTCCAGAGTGGAAATGACACTTTAAAGATGAAATTCCTTTTTAATGTTTTTTTATGTTAAAGGGCTAACTAAACTTGAATATCCAGTTTCTCCATATATTTTAGAAACAAGAGCATTAAGAATACATCCTCAATAAATAATAGAAAATCAGCTAGCTCTGTATTGTCTGTCTCTGCAGGAACACAGGAAGGCCTTTACTTTTGTTTCTGTCCTACCTGCAAGTTCACACGGCCATGTTTGCTTCTGCTGCATTTAAAGGAACAAGCAGTCATGGTGTCTATGGAGATGCTGTTCATGAAGTGGACTGGAGTGTCGGTGGGTCAGAGCAATTGAATAAAAGTATACTATAGGAAATATGGGTGGAATATTAATATTTTTTGAGCACACAGTAATATTTATTTCGCGGAATGCTTTAAGAAAAGAATTCTCAAAGTACAACTATTTTCTGCTGTGCTTTAATTATTTGTTCTGCCCCTTAAAAAATATCCACATTTCATACTTTTATTTTCAACTATGTCACAAAACATTGGTGTTCATGACTTCATCACATTGAGTCCAGAAAACCTAATGCTAATTATTGATTTCTTCCAGGCCAGATCCTGCAGACGCTGGACAGACTCAGAGTAAGAGAAAACACTCTGATTTATCTGACTTCAGACCAGGGTGCTCATCTAGAGGAGCTGACTGCTGCCGGAGAGGTGCACGGAGGATGGAATGGAATATATAAAGGTATATCACAAAGAAGATTAGTCTAAAAGTCGATATTGTTCAGGGTCTGTTATTGCCAGACCCCGAATGTGTTGAAATGTTCATAGATAAACAGCTAAAAACCTCAATCTGCAAATAGTCATATTAATATATAAAATAAAACTTTACCTGTTTTTTTTTTTTGCAAAAAGTTACAGTTCAGTCAGACTGGATGGATTTAAGTCTAGACTTTCACTGGGCCATTCTAACACACATGTTTTGATCTAAATCAGGTAATTTCAAAAGGGTGTGAATACTTTTGTAAAGGTCTTTATATTACATTTAGCTCAGTAGATTACAAAAAAAATAATAGGTTAAATTTCTGACGTCCATTTTTTTATTACTGGGTAATGGGACAGTGTCTTCACTGTTCCATATGTACATTTTTTCCAAATGTTGCAAATAAGATTATTTAGTTTTAAGGATTACTTTTTACTCCTTAAAACTTCTTCTTTACTCTCTAAATTTTACTTAGCTGCTGGTTTTCCAAAAAGCGTTCAGGTCAGAGTGTGCCTCTGCCTCTGTAACTTTGTTACAATGGTAACCAACCAAGAATTTTTGTTTTGGAACTAGAAATGCTTCATTGGAACATTGCGGTCTGTGTTTGAGCAGCAGGGAAGTCTACCAATTGGGAAGGAGGGATCCGGGTTCCTGGAATTCTGAGCTGGCCGGGTCAAATCCCCAGTGGCACAGAGATAGATGAGCCCACCAGCAACATGGACCTGTTTCCTACCATTGTTCATCTGAGTGGAGCTGCAATTCCACAGGACAGGTTTGTATGCACACACGTCTGCCGATGAAAACCAACCTTGAGTTTAGGAGTTATGTTGGTTGTATGTGTTTCTGTCACACGGCTTGCTGACTGCGTGTTCTTTTTTTGTAGGGAAATTGATGGCCACAACCTCATGGATTTGTTGCAGGGAAGAGCTGAAAGGTCCAACCACGAATTTCTATTTCATTACTGCAACTCCTACTTGAACGCAGTGAGATGGCACCCTCCAAACAGTAAGTCCTTGACTGCATGCTGTGGTTTTAGCCACACTGAGTGAAAAAAATTGTTGAAGAATAAATGGACAATAACTGCAAATCCATATGTGGGACTTGATTGAAATGTTTCATTTGAATTAATTGCAGGGTCTGTATTCATCAATTACAGTTTATCATATCATATTTTAACATCTTCAATTAAAAAGCCATTTGCTGCTGAATTGTTGAATAAATGAACATATAAACTCAACAACAGATATTTATTGTTTTGACAGCACATTATGAGAAGCTGTCGTTGCCTTGAGTGAATTAAAATGTCTGTCAAACATTCAGTGTAAAACTAACTTCACTGCAGGAGTAAAACTAGATATTTGGAGTGAAGGGGAAGAATTATCCAATCAAAACCATTTGAGAGCGGGGTTGGATGTTCAACCCCGCCCATTTAATGGGGTGGGGTCGGACAGTGGCAAGGAACTTCTCATTAAATCGGCAGCAATGGGGATTTTTCAGTGCTCGGTGGTGATTCCTGCTTCCAGTTATTCACCAATGAATAACTACTTGTAAAAACGGCAGCATTAAAGAAAAACCTCTGCTGAAATTACTCATGTAATTTCGGCTCCAGTTCTGACCAGCATTTTTACTCTGATGCACAAAGTCAACCGTTAGTTAAAGCCATGATTCCAGGCTTGTAACTAAGCCTGGAATCTAAGCCTGGAAAATTTGCAACACAGTGTAGGGTGAGGAGAATCTGCTATCTCCATCTGTTCCACCACTTTCCATCCTTCTATGGGAGAACATAATTGTTCTCAGTCTATCCTCTGTGTTTGGCCAATTAAAATCAAGTTACACGTGTGCTCAACAAATTCCTTTTCGATAGGTTTAATTTGTGGAGAAAAACAACCCGTTTTATCGATTACAACAATAAACAGTCACACTTTGTGGTTCCAGGTAATAACAATGTCTTTAAAATCAAGTATCTGCCGGAAAGCACTGCAAAATAGTTTGGGATTCATTTTGACAGTCTCAAGACTTTTAGGTTTTCTAGCTCTAAAATATGATGGACCTTTAAAGTACACAAAAACTTATGGTTTCCATAAAGAAGATGGCAGTGACTACATGACCAGGAAAAGAGAACTGATCTTCAATGTCAGTTCTGTAGACGAACTCTCGAAAATTGAAGGAAACATATAATACGCCTATAGTTATTAGACTTCTAATCACAAGGTGACCAGTTGTAACAGAACTGGTACAGTCTCATTTAAATCAGCTGGTCTCTCAACACAACATGTCCTAAACATAGTCCTTGACTGTTATTCCACCCACCTCCTTAAATGATTACATCATTCTTAAGTTGACTTGATATAGAGTTATTTTGTCTAGAAATACCTCGTCATCTCACATACATGCTTTCCCTGATCATCTCACAGGTAGCTCCGTGTGGAAAGCCTTTTACTTCACCCCAGACTTCTACCCAGCAGAAAAAACAACCTGTTTCCACACACACGTCTGCTTTTGCACACCAGATTACGTGACCTACCACAATCCTCCACTTCTTTTTGATCTCTCAAAGGACCCGTCAGAGTCAAGGCCGCTGACCGCTGACATAGAACCGGCATTCTACTCAATTCTTTCTGAAATGCAGCAGGCAGCGGAGGTCCATCAGAGGTCAGTGAGGCCTGTGGAGAGCCAGTTGAGTGCAGCACACATCATGTGGAAGCCCTGGCTGCAGCCCTGCTGCTCCACCTTCACACGGCTCTGTCAGTGCCAACAGGACAAATGACCCGGGGTCAGTGGACGACCTCCATATAAAGCTTCTTCAAGGCCAGCCTAAACAAAAACAGAATCCAATTAAGAACAATCTACCTAGAATACTGACTTTTAGGAATATGGAGGATGAAAAGCAGAGTTTATGACGTGGCATGGAATGAAACTTGTGAAGAATATTCTATCATTTTCTTTGCACTGTATGTAAAGTCTGCACTCTGTAAACCTAATGGATTTAATACGCTACCTGTTTAAAACATTAAGTATGTCTGAGTTTGATTAAACAGATGTCGTCTGACAGTTTCTAACCTTCACACAGACCTTCAAAAATACAATGTGAATAAAAAAATTTCATGAATTTAAAAAAATGTTTAAAAAAATGCAATTGAGATTGCAATTATTTTGATGTGCAAAATAATTCACTAGCAACTGGAGATACTTTATTACACCATATCAAAAATAAACATCTTTTTGCGATTTTCTGTTGAACGCAATTCCAAACTATTACCGGAAAATTAGACTGTTTATTGAATTTTTAGTAGAACACACCCAGAATATTCTAAAGAAAATGTAGCTTAGGAAGCTAAAATAACGAGCCACAACACTGCATGACATGCTGTTGGCTGGTGTTTGCAACATAGCCACTCCAAAGGCAGTGTTCATTTCCCTTGCCTCTGATTGGCTGCATCCCCAAAAGTGGAAGACCATGGATAAAAGCTTCTATGGTAGATCTAAGATAGTTTGCGCTTTATGTTAAGGTATATTTGCTGTTTCAACTATTAAAATAAGTAGTTCGAACTATTTTTTGATGGGGTCAAAAGGATTTGTGAATTTCAGGTATTCGTGTGCAGCTGTGATGTCTAACATCTGTAACTAGTGTGCAGTAAACTTTGATGGTAAATTATAATCATGCTAAGGCACTGTATATATTAGATATATTCTAATTATCTAAGTTATTCAGCTGTAGAGGACAGAGATGTGCTGCACAAGTTAAAGTGACTGCATGGAAGTAGCTCTCAATGACAGAGCTGCATGCAGCTCAGTGCTAGAATCTGCATATAAATGAGAGTGTATAGTTCAATGTCACATCCTTTATAAGAGGCAAAAACCCTGAAGTAGCTGTTGTGCAATGAGTGCTGCCTCAGAATATCTGTGTTGCTGCCAAGCACTGCAGAGACGGAGCTAAAAGCAGCCATTACGCCTGCTGGATGGAGCGGGGAGCTGACACTCACTTTGACCAGCGGCCATTGTCTTCTCAGTAAACCAGAGTGCGGCTATCGCAGCTGAAAGCCGTGCAGGTATATAAAGCTGAGCATCACGATGCAGAGTGTTTGCTCGTGTCCACACAGCCGCCCGGTTAGCGTTTCATTACTGGGGAAACAACGAGCTGAATAATGAAGAAGAACACAAGCTGGGGATCATCAGCAAGGTCTGAGCTGTAATTTAAGGCCCATGCAAATCACAAAAGCAGCAGGTGGGCTGAAATAACAAGAGGCCAACACCTGCAGGCGTGTTTTCTGTAGCATGACTGAGTTCTTCTCACTGCACATTAATAAAAGCGGAAATGTTTCATGTGAAATGTTTCACATGAAAACATGTCTGTGCCACAAACATCCATTCACCAAAGCATCAAATAAATAATAATTATAAAAATGTGACTGCTTGTTTAATGAACTTCTATTAGTGTTGGGTGTATGTTAATCATGTAGGCTATGTTAATTTTCCCCAAATTTCTAAAAGCAAAGAAAAAAGAAAAAAAGGTAGGCTACAAATAAAAAATTCTTTATGTCTAATAATAAAAGTAAACAAATAAAAATTAAGTCTATAGGTTAGTTTGAAGTCTATAATTTAATAGTCCTTTCGAAATATATTAAGATCATCTTTATACAGTAGATGTAATTATTTGCTCACCATCACTATCTTCACACACACACACACACACGCCCACGCCCACACACACACCCACACTGGTAAACGTTTATCTGATCTTTCATTTTGTGGAAATTTCCTTTTACAGCCACAAATAAATATTCAACCTTTCTATTGAGTTATTGAAGCACTTTTCTGGATCATTTCAGTCTGTCAGAAGCTTTTAAATAGAGACTGCTGGGCTGACCAGAAGAGTCATAGGGTCGAACTACCGAAGCCACTTACAGAAATGACAACCATTATTATCTTTGCATGGATTTCCATCAACTCTAATATCATTTGTTGTCGCTGCCAAGTACAATCAGAAGAAAACCTTCTTGCTGTGACATAAATGTGGCCCGTGATTTTAAAACTGTTAGATTTTCTACATGTTTTTATGCTATATCACTAGAGTCAAGATTTACTTGACTGACTTTTGTTCTTCAAGTGTTCTAGTATTCTTTGAAATGCTGCAAATGACATTCTGGTTCAAATCCTGAGTAATGGTGACACATTTAATCTAATAAGGGTTGATTCAAGTTTACAGAGTGCTGTTCCTTCACCTGCTCTTTGAAAACCGACCGCAGGTTCTTAATGGGAATCATTCTTGAAGAGTTTGCCAAAGTAAAACAGGGTTTCCCTCAGAAACTTGCTAAGCCCGGTGGTCAGGGTGCTAACCTGGCCCCTTCCATGTCAGTCAGAAACTCAGTGAACTACAGACTGATTGATGATGAAACTGGACTTTGTGAACATGTTGTGAACATGCAGCCTTTCCATATTTGGGATTCTGCCAGCTGCAAAAAGACTGCCGGTGCGGCTGCACAGGTGGATGACATCGACAATGACCTTGCGGACGGTTGCCCTCAGACTGACGCCGTCCTTGACCTCCCTCCAAGTGATGTGTTTTGTGACGTGCCGAATGACATTTGCCACTCACAGACGCCTCATGGGGTCGATGAGACCCACGCTGATGACACCGAGTCTGGCCTAGCTTAAGGTTGTGCGGGACGTTACAATCTGAGAGCCCGGCGTCATCCCAGGGTCACGACTGGTTGGTCAGATCATAAATGGACAAATATCTACCATACTGACAGGCTTGACAGCGTGTAAAGTTATATTTGTTCAGGTTAATGACTGCATGTAATTTTCAGTTAAATGTGTTACATCGAAAGTTGCAAAAACAGAGAAGAAAGAATTTCTTGAAGAAGTTTCTTCTTAGTTCCTTATTTAAGTAGGATGGATAGAACAGTCATTAAAATGATATTTTACATAAATTATTGTAATTCTGACCATCATTTCATACCAATAATATACATTATAAATGGAAGCTTTTCTCAGTTGACCTTTGGCTCACGTCTCCACCTGCTGGAGGAAAACCAAACAGTAACCCTGCAGAAACATCAAGCACTTTTCAAAGCTTCCAGACTTCATGATCTCTCAGTCCTTCAGTTACAGAAATTAAATGGCTCCTTGGAAAATTGATGAGTAGTCCATGTCCACATGAGGCGCCTTCATGATGTTCTGCTCCAGTCAGCAGAAGATGAGCGTCTTTCCTCATTTACGCTATTATAAAACCCTAAAAAGTCAGGAGTCTCCTGTAAATTGTGCTTTGCTTCATCCTGAGGGTTGGAGCTGTCAGATCATCAGGTCTTCTCGCTTCAGGAACCGCATAGCATCAGTGTGACCTTCCTCACATATGGCATGCATGGTGCTGAGGGACGGAGGGAACAAAGCCTGGTTCAGACGTTTGAGGTTCTCCATGGAAAACTGTGGAAAGCAAGCAGCAGATTGCGTTCAGGGTGCTTTCATACCTGATAGTTTGGTTAGACTTGGTTACATTTTTCAGTTCCCTGTGTCAAACAATTCAAACCTTTGAGAATCCTGTTCACCTCCTCACCTGCACCAAGAACCACTAAAGGAAACAACATGAAAATCTCTGAAGAAAACAATGAGCGCAACTTCCTTCATCACAAAACGTACCAAAAATATGAAGTAGAATCAGAGTTGCAGGATTTCTCTTACAAGCAAATGACCAGCAGCCATTTCCCCGGATAGTGCTAATCTTGCGCGTTTGTTTTTGTTGTATCTACCCATAATGCCTGCTGTTGTAGTCCGCTTTCTGCTTTTGGTGCAGTGAATATGTGAATTTGGAATTCACATATGCATTCAAACTGCACCAGAGTCCACTTCAACCAAATCAAGACCGAGGTTTGTTGTCGGACCAGAATTTGCGTCTTTGGTCAGTTTCTCATTCACACCTCCCCAAACAAATGGAACTTTCTAGACAAAGAAAAAGATTGGAAGGAAGGGAAGAAAAAGGAGACAAGAAAGGAACTAAGGAAGAACATAGGGACTTTTTCCAATATTTCTGGAAAATATTGAAATGTTGACACCTCCTGCCTGTAATTCAAATGTTTTGAGTTAGTGTTTGGAAACCAACTCAAACTAGAACATTAACTAATCATGCTTTAAGATATTCATCTTTACCAGCAAAGAGACAACTTGTGAATTACTCTTCTCTTTGAGTTTTTTTTTTTTTTTTTACGGGATCTATTCTGCCGATGCAGGTTCTAGCAAACAATCTCAGTGTTTGGTTCTTCATAAGATGACCAGCAAATCTTTTTGATTACTATTATATACCTAAAAATAGTCCTGAAAGTGTCCAACATTGCATTTTGACATGCTATTTTATGCTAAAATGTTTTATTGTCTTTCAGATTTTACATCAAAAACTAACCTTTTGGTTGATTGTGGAAAATTTTAAATCTTCATTTATCAATCCTAATGTGTTATTGAAATAATTGTCAACTAATTTAGAAATCAAATAATTAAGTCAAAAAAGGCATATTTCTGAAAAAAACACAACCTATTTACAAAGTAAATGAGCCAAACTTCCACAAAATATACATAACATTTTACATTTAAGATAAAAAAAACCCTTTGTCTATCAATATGTTTTACCCAAACTTCTAAATTTTTTTATGTTAAATGTATTCAATTTGAATCAGGAGTGTTCTGGTCCACTTAGTTGAAACAGGAAGGCATCCCACATCAGTGTTTGATTAGCATTTTTTCCATCCCTGCAAAGAAATAATGACACTTCCAAACTCTTTATGCCAAATATAGATATTGTTAATGTCATTTACTCACCATAATTTTCATGTTAGCGAGGCTGAGCTGAGTGTTGAAGCGCCCCCTGTGGACAGGACACACATCCTGCAGTCCAGCAAAGGGAGACACAGTGATGGTTCTCCCCACAGGCAGGATGGGCAGGCTGTCCGTAAACCCTCCATCAATCCATTTCTAATAAAGGTCAGTGAGTGTCTCAGAATAAAAACCACAGCCAGATTTTAGAGAGTATTAGAGACAGAAACGGAGCTACCTGTCCGCTGAACTCCACCGGTCTGAGCCCGGCATAGAGAGGCACAAAGCTGCTGGCGAGCAGAGCCTGTAGATATTAATACACAAGACAACAAACGATTTTCCTGGAACCTAAACAAACACTGAGCTATGGAAGAGTGTGTGTGTTTCTGTGTGTGCTGGACACTGACCATTATGAGCTCATCCCTGGAGGGAAACCTGGAAACGATGTGGTTCTTCCCACTCTTGCAGTGAGTTATAGAGACATAAAGTCGGTCGCTGGCCAGACTGTGAGCTTCACTGGGCAGAATCTCCTCTAGTGCTTCCCTGCAGATGATTCACAAACATTGGTCACATTTTTCTGCACCTTCTGGGTTTTGACTTGAGGTCTCCCATCTGAGCAGGGCATCCTCTTCCATGCCATACTTGTTTTAGATTTTCATAGAGAAGCATAGATCCAATATTAATATCTGTATTGGTGCCGATATTGAAATAAATTCAATATTGTGACAATGTGCTTGATTCAATAGGGCAGCTCTATTCAGTCTAATTCTATGCCCCGTTATTTATTTTATATTGTATTTAGAACTCTTAAATATAATAATATGATACATGTGCGATTTTTGTAACAGGCAAAATAAGAACATGCATAGCTAAACTACAAACCAGTTACTTCAACAATGCAGCTGCCATTTAGCATTCAACTTTAGCATTTACCGTAGAACGAGCATGAAGTTGAATCCTGGTGTGATGGCTCCAAACCTCTGTTGTCTCACACTTTCGGCAAACTTGTAGGTGAACTTTTTGCAGTGCTGAAGGGCGGAAACAGACGTATCATGTTGAAATTGTCTGACAGCAGTCATACATTTATGTCCTCTAACTGCAGCCGTCCGACCTCCAGCTTATCTGGAGCTGTGATGAGGACAGCAGCCACCAGCGCTCCGCCTGACGCTCCTGCACAGGCCCTCAGGGAGCCCAGCAGCTTGTCTCCATGGTGAAGAAAGGCCCCCACCGCACCCAGGTGGTAGATCCCCATAAAACCACAGGCAGCAAAGGACAGGTTCAGAACGGTCATTGTTATGCCTGCAGAAACAAAACAATATGACAACTTCCAGAAAAACCAGCTACTCTAAAAGAGGCGCCAGCCTTCACCTATCATTGCTCTGAAGGAACTAAAAGAACATTTTTCTGAAATGGTCAGGTGCAAGAAACAGGAAAAGACAAAACTAATCAAACCATAAAGCAAGTTTTTTCTACATATTCAACACAAAATGCCACTTTTAATGACTGCTCATGTAGTCTCAAAGACATTCAAACACTTCAGAACAAGCATCTTTAATACTTAATAGTAAGTATTAAAGTAGAGAACCCTTAGTCCACTCTTTTTGGTCAAAGCTCTCCAGTCCTATGATATTCTCCAGATTTTATGCACCAATCAGCATCAGTCTTCAGTCAGAGGACTGTGTTTGAAACGTAATCAGCCACTAATTTAATGATGGAACTTGACTTAATGTCATGTTTTGATTGTTGATTCTGTGTTGAAATTGCACAAAAATCCGTGAGGGACGACGGAGTCCCTGAGCGAAATTCCGTGAAAGAGTTGTACGGAGCCTCGTGCTGGTAGCCCGTTTAACCTTTTGTCATTCAAAGGCAAGAACCCTCACTTGATGACTTTGTGTTTCAAACAGATGACTAAAATCCCAAAATGAAAGCAGATCAACATTTCAACAGAAATAACAGCATACAACCAAGGTGATAGAATAAAAAAATATCTCATCACACTCAGTTCCATTCACCTAACATAACCACTCAACTGTATTCACCTCTGGA
This sequence comes from Poeciliopsis paucimaculata, assembly GCA_903067055.1. Classification (NCBI taxonomy): domain Eukaryota; kingdom Metazoa; phylum Chordata; class Actinopteri; order Cyprinodontiformes; family Poeciliidae; genus Poeciliopsis; species Poeciliopsis paucimaculata. Next base: position 37,761 of record CAEGAD010080026.1, on the reverse strand, counting down.
AAAACAGAAGCTTTTGTAAAATGTGGATTACTGAAACATTCTTCCTTATTACACATCACTTAGCCTGGCTGCTGGATCCAAGGCTAGCTCGACCCGTCCTGCAGAAGGGACACATTAATGAGACAAACACCAGGGGGTTCTGTAACAAAACAAGTCCAACATCCCCACTGAGCCTCTGGTCATCTGGCCGCCTTTAAACTTTAAGAGGCAATTATGCTAAGTGGAGTCACAGAGGCGATAACCTGAGGCTGCTGACTGACTGCGAGCATGAAAGATACGGTCAACAGCCATTATTTTTTATTACAGCTCCCCACACACAGGTGGCAACGGGCCAGACACTGATGCTCCACAGCTCAGAACACTTTGAACAGCGTCCACAGAGGAAAAAACAAAAAACAAAACATCATTTCTGTTTCAACCTGCTTTCAGGGTGGGCTCTGTTCTGCTTTCACAGAAGGAAAGGCTAATTGCTGAGGTCAGGGAACATTTTGAGCAAAGCAGCATAAAAGAAAAGGGATGCTCTGCCCAGGAGAGGATGTGTTACTAGAGATTCAACGTTAAGAAACATTTGAACCTGCCTCAGTATTTCTGATGTATACCACCACATGTTTAAAATGACTGATGGATAATTAATAACCAATTTCATTGTGTTAACCTGAAACTCAAAGCTGATTATCATACTGGACTTTATTGGGTATTCACACACTTTTGTTTTGGTTTTTGGCAAATAAATTGCACATTGAAAGTAAACAGATGGCTTATTAATAAATATAACACATGATTCAAGTATCTTTCTAGAAAGAAAGATACTTTGGAGATGACAATATCCAGCATAAAGACACTGGTGAAAAGAAAACAACTGCTGACAGTATTGATGTGACGTTCATGAACAATCCGATTTTGAATGGCTTGATTTTTTGTGTGTGTGACTTAGCTTGTAATAATAGCTGTATGATGCTCTGCACACACAGCTATTATTATTTTCATTTCAATAATTTCTTTGGCAAATAAATACAATGCATAAATACAACTAATAGAAACTGGTAGATCATTTTTATGTTAGTTAAATGGTGCAGAATAGGATTTTTCGTTTCTACCAAAGCAACTAAAATTATGCTTCCTAAATTACAAATAGCCAACATGTTATTAATGGACGCAACACTTGGAGTTAAGAACAACATAGGTGTTTGACGTTTATATTTTAAAATGTTGCATTTTACAAAAATACATAACTATTTTTTTTTTTTTTTTTTGCATTTTGTAGAATTTTAATATTCTACACACACACACACACACACACACACACACACGGTATTCTTCGTTCAAACTACGGTGAGTGGGTTGTTGTTTTTTTTTCATAGGGAAGCTAAAGGAGCAGCGAGTAAAATGTCTAGAAAGGAGAACTTACAGTGTCCCACTTCTGTGAACAGGAAGCGGCCATTGCTACATTTTTGACAGGCAGGGCTCCAGCCACCCTCTAAACACCGGAAGTAAAAACGGCAGCTCTGGGCCCTGCTAAAGAATTTCAAAATAAAACTGAAAGTTCCGAACCGTCTTCTCTTATGCATAATCTAATCAACAATTATAGTACTTATACCGTATTGTTACTCACCCATATCATGTCACATTATGTCAGTGCAGGCTGCATTCTAACATGGTTTTTTAAAGGTAATTGTAAGTTTTTTTATTCTATAAAGAATCAGAGTATTTTTTGGAAGGCAGAGTAGAGAGAGCCAGACATGAAGACATCCAGACTGTTGGTCTAACTCAGGTGTCAAAGAAATAACATCTATTCTAACTGAACAAGATTAAAGGTTTTCACCACTGAATTAGATTTAAAAGCTCATTTAGTTGCCTTTGGTGCTTCTAAAATACTTTATTACAGAAATGAACAGTCGCATCCTCTTGACAATACTTTACCAAGGACAGGATGAGCTGCTGATCAATAAAAACCTGGAAAAAAAATAGTCTAATTAAATTTTGAATTCAGTATGAACCAAAGATCTGAGACAAAATGAAGGTTCAAGTTTCATGAATGACACAGTGTAGAACTGACTATTACCCCATCTGCTACTTTAAACCCAAAATTTTAAATGGAACCAAAGTCCCAGAACATTTCAAAGCCTCATGATTTAATAACACAAATAATAAAGCTGTGTGCACTTTTATTACTAGCCCTACTATATCATTTTCTCTCCTAAAGCAGGATCCCTGGGGTACAGTTCTTCCTCTTCAGTCAGCATTTATTTCCCCTGGACCTTCCACCATTGGAATGCTCTGCATTTTGCTTTTGCCCGGGTTTTCTAGTATGTCAGCACAAATTTATAGCTTCTTTACCGTAGCCCGTATTCTTCTATAGCCTAAAGTAGATTAGGTGTTTTGCACGCTGTGAGAAATGAGCAGAGCCGAAGTCAAACACAGAGGAAAAACGCCGGGTTTCTGAAATAATGGAGGGAGGATAATGCATTTTGATGTGTGACAGTACCTGCTGTGGATTACAAGTTTAAGTGAACAAAAAACTTCCTTAAGCTGCAGAAGTTATATAATGGCTTTTGTTTTTAATGTAGATCATTTGTTTCTATGGAATAATCTGGTCATTCATGCATGCATTTCTCTCTATTTACACTAGGAGCAAAATGTTAATACATAACTGTGGGAAATTCTTCTGATGTTTGGGATGTTCTGCAAAATATGTCTGGCTATATTATGATCAGTAAGAAGGGAAATGAATTACCAGTAATGACCACTTCATCATAAGACTATTAAAAACCCCCAAAACAAAACCTGTAGCTGATCTAGAATCAGCCAGTTTGGTGAAAGTGGTCGTCCATGGTCAAAAACTGATTTTTTTCTTTTCAGAATCTTCTTTGCCATTCATCCCGAAAGGTGTGCAGTGGCCTGTAGATCAGAGGAACGAGAAGGATGTTATTCTCTTTGACAAAGTCCTTCATCAGACAGGCTTTCCATATTTTGATGGAGCCTCAATCTCTGTGTTGTTTTGAAATTGACACTTTTCAAAAGCCAGCAGAAATCCAAGTGGAAGGTGGTAAACTGGCCTCTGGCTGAATAACAATGAAAATCACAATTATTAATCATTTTCCTTCTACTTTACACTAATTCTCTGTTTTATGCTGGTCTCAAACATAAAATCAAAACAACACACAATGAATCATGAAGGTGGAAAATCACAAAATGTGTAGAAATTGAAGGTTTTTTGGGTATTTTTTGCAAGTGTGTATCTTTTTGCTCTGGGGTTTCTGATGCGAATGCATTTTGTAAAGCTCTCAGAGAGCCTACAAATTCACAGTTAAGTAAATTAAGTTTAATTAAAAATTTCAAAGTCAATATTTGGAACAAAACTAGAAAGAAGAAGAAGAAGAAAAAAAAAAAAAATCAAAGTTCAGAGTCAGGAGTGAGCTACGTGTTGGAGTAGAAACAAGGTGGAGAGAGATTTCAGTGCTGTGAGACAAACCTTTGTGTTTTTTTGAGTCAGCAATGGCTCTGACCTTTGAACTCTGTCATTTTTACACAGTCTGTCCTCATCGTGGAACCATGGCTGCTGTAACCGTTTCCAGACGGATGTCAGTGATTTTAGTTCTCATCTGTTCCGAAATTCTTTTAGAATGGGACATGAGGCTTTTTGAGATCTTATAAATACATCTTCCATTTAAAAAATGTACTTGTTTCCACAGACCAAGTATTAGACGTTGCAAAAATGTTGCTAATAACGGTTAGCTCATGATTTTTAGCTCATGATAGACGGTGTATATTCACAAATAGTTTCGATGCATTTTTAAGTGAAAGTTAAAATTAGCTTGATATTTGAAAAAATAAAATAAAATAAGTGTGACAAAACAGCGCAAGCAGAACTTTACCAACTCTGACAAATGAGTCTTTTACAGAAATGTTGATTAAATGTCGTCAGGGTAGTAGTAGCAGACTGAGGTTTGGTTGAAGAGTCACAGCAGTTTTCTAAAGCAGATGTGAAAAAGCACAACCTCACCGAGCTCACAGTCTCTGGGCAATTTCTCTAATTTTAGTGGCTCTCCTCTGGAAGATGGAGGACAAACTATTTACAGAAGGCAAAATTGGATATCCTTCAGGAGGACGAAGGAGGAAAAACAATAACTGTGATTCTTTTCCCGGATGCTCGGACAGCGGGGAGAAGAAGAAGAGAAAAAAGTGTGTTGCGTATCGCATGTACACACAATAGAAACTTGATAGGTTTCTGCAGAGGGTGAAGAAATGGGTTGAAAGTTTTGTGGTGTCCTTGTAATTGGACAAGCTCCCATCGAACCAAAACACAGCAGAGCTCTGAACCGGAGCCTCTGGCTGGGTTCATCAGTACAAACTGTAAGAACCTCATCCATTCTTTCTCAGGGTCACAGGAACATTTCTGGAATAATGTCGGATTGTATTCAATTTAAGAATATTTGTCTTACGCTTTTCCCATTCTTTTTTTTAATCCAATAACTGAAAAAAATGATAAAAGTAGTAGAATATGCTCTTTTTCAGTACTGATATAACAAAACACCAGATGGTTTTTTTTTTATTTCCAGTTGGTTTTCAAACTGTGCTCCAAGTTAAAAGGCTGCCTTCTGAATATATGGGTTGTTCAGATTCTTTAAATATTCATGTGTGGCTCCAAAAATAAAATGGAGAATCCATCTTTGGTAAAGAAATCCAAAGTCTCTTTTGATCATCCTCAGCTTTGATGCATTTTCTAACTTGTCCATGTGCAGAGTACAGTTTGCACGCTGCTGCTTCTGCCTACAAATCAAAATAGAGTCTAACCAAAGCAACAGTAACGCAATAAAACTATATTTCATAAGGAATGTTCTCTGATTCTTTAAAACATGCAGCGCCTTCCGCCATCTCCTTTGTCTTTTCTACCAGTAGTAACGTGGTTGTTGATCATGCGACTGGTACGATGGGGAAATTGTGTTTCTGTTGCAGTTTAGCGAAATACATTATTATACAGCCAAAAAACAATCTCATCCTAGTGCAAAAGCCTTTCACCGAAAAACGTGTTTTGCCAAAATTGCTGTTTCCATGAAACAATTTATTTTTGTATTTTGAATTTGCACAGTTTGTGTTGTCAGTGGAAACACAGCTAATGAAAAGACTGAAGTTCTATCAAAAATGTGATGACCAGAGCTAAAGGCTCTCCCATACTTCAACCAAAGTCTCAAAATCGACTCTCATTGACGCATGAGGAAAATTCCGTAGTTATTTTGCTTCAACTAGTCCACTACCACTATTTATTTAAATATATAAATTTGTTCTCAATTGTCGTGGAGCTTCAGTGAAAGATTCTGGATTATTTTAAACAAATGAACAAGAATCACATATGTTCAGTCCTATTCTTGTTTTGTTTGTGTGTTCTGTAGTTTGACACCATTCTCTTGTATTTTACAGGATACACAAACTCTCAAAGCAGACACATGCCCATGTTCTTGGTAATTTGCATGTCATGCAAGCTGCTAACAAACAGGTCTTGTTCCTCCGTTTAAAAGCTCAATCACTGATTTAATTCACATCGCAAGTCCCCTGACCGCAGCTCTAGTAAAGAACGATCAATAAGAAAAGAAGCATCCACAGACTGATTAGCTTTCCTCTTGTTTTGTTTGGGCCTCTGGTCAAAATGGAATGTTCTCTTGATCGTTCCATTGATCACAGCTGGCCTGAAAATGCAGAAAAGGGAAGCCTGTGCAATTACCGCCAGCATTTGTTAAAAGTTGTCTTGGACACAAAGAGAACACCCAAAGCCCTAAAGCTTACTAGAATGACCTAATGTGGATGAAAAAGAAATAATTCAAGCTGCTAAGATTGCAACGCAAACTGTTGCAACACTCAGTAAGAAGAAATGCAGATATGATATTGCATGTGCTTTGTGTGTGTGTGTGGAAATTACAATGCACTATATGTTCCTAGGTTGCTGTGAAATGAGAATACTGTCGCCTACAGAGCTATAAAAAAGTAAATAAAACTATATCTGTATTATTGTGAAGCTGCTGTCATATCTAATAAGTGTTCCTTTAGATGACATTCAAACGTAATAAATGCAGACATTGGTCTGTCAGACGGCGGCAGCTTCAGTCAAGCGCACTGAGCAGAATACAGATGGCATTTTTCTCACTTATTTCTATTCCTCCATGGGCCTGACCTGAAAAGGTTAGACCACTAAATCATGAAAGTCAAGCTGCTGGTCTTTTGCAGAAAAGAAATGTGGATATGTTAGTTGTCTTTAAAACGGATTCATTCGGTTTTTATTTCTAATATGTATTCGGGTGTTGTAAAGACTGAGTAGAAAACTCAGATATTTATTAGAAGACAGCTCAGACCGGGCTCACTGGATCGTCAGCTGCAGCACTGGCTTGGCGATCAGGTACTGGAGGGATCAGCTGAGGGACGAGCTGGAGAGCAGATGCTGCGCTGACCCAGGTCTCAGGAGGAAGTGCAAGACGAAAAGGGGCAAATCCGGGGAACGACAGCGTGGTTGTACCGATGAGGGTGAGATAGGAGTGTTGGAAAACTACTTGCTGAAAGCGTTCGATAATCTGGCAGCGTGGTTGTGACTGAGAGAGGCTTAAGAAGGGAAACAATCGGGGAACAACACAGGCGCAAGAAATAACGGAAATGAGGGACATGACATGGATCGGCTCAAAACAGAAACCACAGAGCACCATGTGAACATCACAGTACCCTCTTCTCAAGGTCTGGCCCCTGAAGGACCACCAGGCTGGTCGGGGTGATCACGATGGAAGTTCTTGATGAGAGGCTGGTCCACAATGTGGAGGGACAGAACCCATGAGGGCTCCTCTGACCCACAACCCTCCCAGCCCTCCAGGTAATGGGCTCCACCTTCTGGACCAGAGAAGACTGATTGGTTTTTAAAGAACTGACATGTTCTTTAAAAACCAAAGGAACACTTACAATTTCATGGACTTTTCAAGCATCTAGTGGATTTAGATGCCCACTCTACTCAGGCGGTCAGCAGCCTTTAGATTCCTACTGTACTACTGTACTAGTGGTAATCAGGAGGAACTTCTTCAAAGAAAAAGTAGATACACTCCAACTGGATTGATGTTAGACTCAATGGCAGCAGATCCTGCTGCCATTCTAGATTTAGTTTCCTTTTATTGTGTTTATCATAATTTTTATTTTCTGTTTTTGAGTCTCAATAACCTCCAGCGTTTTACTCAGTTTTTTATCCACATTTTAAACTTCACATATTGACTTGATGTGTCCAAAAACCAAAGAAGGGACGCTGAAATGTTAAACTGTACATGTCAAAATACAGACTTTCTCCTCCATAGATACACAAACACTGAATGTGTTGAAAATATCCTCCAGGACAAATGTGTTAGGATTGTAAAGGACCTGTTTAAAGTTTCAAAGGCAGCCATGTTTAATTTAAGATATCGCCAGAGTAACAACATTGCTTTCACTTGGAAAAAGCTTTCCGCAAACTGCTGTGGGCTATTGTATCAACATCCATTCATCCAGCCAGTTTGCTGGTGCTTTATCCTTCAAGATGGCCAGACAATAATTATTAGAATGAGGGGAAGCGACAGGAGGCAGGCCTCTATTTCCTGCTACAATGTCTTTATTTTTTACTATTGATGCCCATTTTAGGAATAGAGAGAGAAAAAAGGCGTGTGTGTGTGTGAGGGAGAAGTACGGATTACATCTGATGTGTATGTGTGTCTCCTTAAATCATCAGCAGTTCTAGGAGGTTTTGAAGCAAGCACTTGCTTCAAAACCTGACCAGTATTACCTCTGGTCAGGTGGGGGAGCTATTGTTCTGCAGTCTTCTTGTCTGCCCTCTCTGGTCCTACTTGATATTCAGCTCTCTAAGCGATTCAAAAGAGCGGCACCCTGAAATAGATGTGCTTTACTCCCGTCAGCTGCCATAATACAATCACTTACCTGAGAGATGTTACCGATATCCATCCATGCCAGGAATAGCAGTCTGATTTTACAGCCGTGGAAAAAAATAAAATAAAAATATCTCACTGTCACTGTTGCTATAGCGATCCCCCACATCACCAACCAAAGCCTACTGCGAAAACACGTTTCGTCAAGGTGGATGGATTTGCAAACAACAAAATGGATTTAGTAAGTGTAAGAGGATGGTGGTGTCACAGCAGGGGAGGGACGGCTGGGTTTGGGGTTGATGCTGCGTCACGCACATGTTCCTGTGAAAGATGCTATCCCTTTCTTTTTGCTTCTCTTTCTTCTGTTTTCAGCATCCCCCTTGCATGCTGATGCGGATAGTTATCATCCAAAGAATATGCAGCAACTTGATCCATTATTCATGACTCAGCAGAAGTAATAATGCCTCCTCCCAAGGCTATCTACCACTTCCTTTCTTAGGGGTTTCTGATGTTCCATATTAGAAGTTATGAATCTTAAGACACAACAAAATGTTTAAGGTGAGGCTCTGCGCACGCCGAGATAAACTTGAGTTCCGGCTGCTTGCTGCCGGGTTGCGGTTGTGAACAGTCTGGTTAGCAGTCACTTCAGGCACACAACTCACCTCAGTGTTCATTTGCTGTGCACCGCGGTGGGAAACAAGCTTTTACACCTTCAAGAATAATGCCCTGCTTCCCCCTGTGGATTTGAAGGAGTGAGAGAGGAATTCTCAAGACCCCTGAGCAAAGAAAGTTTGACTCTTAAGAATGTTTAACCAGACTAATTTAACAAGCTTAGGGGGAATATTTGACAATCAGGTGTGAAGAGATTACACACCCTGTAATGCTCTGTTGGACTGTGGGTTCATTTTCCCAAATTGTGTGTCAGCCTATGAATGTTTTCATTATGAGGTTTTGGGGGTACAGATGTACCCTAGTTTTTAGTAGTTTGATGTTGGTTACTGTGGGTTTTTAAAAAAAAAAAGTTTTTATAATTACTTTTATCATTATTCTTGCATTAAAACCTTCTTAACGAACAAACTGCCTCTGTCTCTCTGCATCTGGGTCCTTCATCGACCAACCTATATCATGACACTATCAGGTTTATAATGAATATCTTTCAATAATACCTTTCTTTTTGCTTCTCTTTCTTCTGTTTTCAGCATCCCCCTTGCATGCTGATGCAGATAGTTATCATCCAAAGATGGACCTGTAATACATAAACAGTTGGTAGAAATTCATTGGTCTTTGCCTTTTAAATGTAGCAGATAAAACTTCTTATTTGCATCTCTTGTTCAATTTGATCGCTGAGTTGTTTTTATGATGCTTTACCTTTTCAGAGTTTGGTCCTCTTTGACTGTAGGGATTTTTTCCCCCTGCAGAATTCTGAATCTGGAAATGATCATCTAACTGGGATCATTTTCTTCTAACCAAGCAAAGAACTTTTCCCACTTCTTTGGGATAATTAAAGAGCTGACAGCAGAAAACTGTTATATAAAGTTAAAATGGCATCCAGTGACCATGACAATAACATTTTTATTGTCCGTATCACCTTGTATCTCAGCCTCCTGACTGCAGACAAACGCAGAAAGCAATAAAACTTTATTGAATTTTTAATATATTTGAAACCTAATCATAAAACGTACAGTGATCTCTGTTTCTATTCATAGAAACCAGTTTAAATGCCATGTGCATTATGTGTTCAGGTTTCACACTGTAATTTGTCTGATGTCATTTATTAAAGAGCACAAGTAATTAGTTGCTGCCTATGGAAATGCTTGAATTTATCATAATGTGCAGCGCATTCTGCAAAATCATTATTAAAAATGAACATTTTACACATATACAGTTTAATATTCAGAGGGTGGTAGAGCCTGTGTTAATATTTGACATGATCGAAAGGTCATCTTTTGCAAACATCTCTATTGTGGGAATATTAGGTTTATTTCAGAGGCATTACTTTCATTAACTAAAAGCATATGTTAATGAAACGTCACCCACATTAATTTTCACGTTCTTTATACAAATACACAGGCAGAGCGATGCACTCTAAAAAACAAAAGCTTCAGGGTAAAGAGCAGATATATATGGACCCCTGGTATTTTTTGGGGAATAGCGACCACAGCTGCTAAAATCAAATTGCTCAAATCTACAAACCCATTCTAAAAATGTTAACTGCCTATTTTATTAGTTCAAACACCAAACACACCTTAATGTGTGTGTTTTCCAATACACACATTGGAAAACATCTCAACAGTCGTGTTAAGATGTGTTAAGACCACTTTTATCTACAATCTCCCTTATTTCTGTCCTTGGGGTTACAACCAATCAGCACCAAGGAAAACAAATGGTGATCCTGGATTGGCTGCTTTGCCAACTCCAGTCAAACAGTATTGCACCTGTGTTTTTCAGCTACCTAAACTTAATTTTCTTTCGAATATTTTAGATATGCTCCCTGAAAAAAATCCTTGAATTTTTTTTTTTTTTACAAATAATTCAGAGTTACTCTCTACAGAAAAATCTGCAAATACTGAATAAGTGGAGGTCAACTGTAATTTAAAACCCATTTCCCTGTGGGACTCAATACCTGATATCAACAACGATCATAATTTTCCCTACAACTTCTACCACAACTACTACTTTTAATTACAATATAAATGCTAATAACGACATCTATGCTGCAAGAAAACCATGAAATTTACAATCTCCACTTTGATCACATTTATTAGTTTTGTTAAGAGCAATATGTGCATCTCGTGGCATTCCTATTACTGTATGTCTAATAATAACTAATGACGAATTTCAATCACTACCAGATCTGAAGTGGAGATGGTTTATTTTCAGGAGGCTGGTGTCTCTCCAGGAGAGAACTCAGGATTGTTTTTTCTCCGTCTCAAACAGAAGTTGTGTTCCGACCGATGGGCTGGAAAGTGAGGTGCTGTGGCAACCTGCCTGGCAACGCTGCTTGCTTGGGTGCTGCTGGATAAAAATGATTATTGCCTTTTACTTTGAAACATCTAAACTTAATCATCTATATTATTTCTGAGACAAACCTTTCAAGCCATTAGTTTGTCAATGGTAAGGAACAGTGAGCGAGAGGGGAGGGATAGTAAGGAAGTGAAAAAAATAACATAAAAAGGTTTGGACAGCATCAGATTCAAACCAGTGATCTGCTTCATTACAGTGTGAAGTCTTCTCCTCCACGATTGTAATACCAGCACACAGTGACTGTTAGCATTTAAATAACTGACACTATAAAAGGAGAAAATGTGGAACAAAGCAGTCAGAACTGACATCGATTAGTTTAATCAGAGAAATTACTAGTGCTGACACTTTTTTTTTTTCAAAGTTTATTACTTGTAAATGTGTCAGAACACCAGATTGGATTGTCGTGCGCTTAAGCAAATCTAGATTTGTCTTAGCATTATCAGATCTATTGATTACTTTTGTGTACACAACATGCCTTGCAGGGAATAACGGTGATGCTAAGAATATTACTGGATAACTTGAGCTTGGTGTATTTGAGAAAAACATAGGAATTCCAGGTGTCTGTTTTAAATTGTCCCATGTCCTGTCTTCTGCACTCTGCTTCAGCATCTACGTAAGAATTTATCGTAATGTATGTCATAGGTTATCAATACATATTTTCTCTAAGATACATGCATTTATATACTTTCTGCAAAGTAGGTAATCACAGGGCAGAGTGTTATCAATGGAAGCTTCAGTTAGAGGACCGCCTTGTTGCTTAGCATTCCAAATTGCATTCCTTATCTGCCAAATTGCTTATCGGCACTTTCATTTTTATGTCTCGGAGTTAACAAATGTCATAGAACCAATCTACTGACTTATCACCTTCGATCGCCCCGAGAGTCGTGTGGGTAAAATGTGCTTGCGTGCTTTAGATGGATCAGTGGCAGATCATGAGCACATGTTGAAACAAATTACAGAGCAATGGAACGGCAACAGAAGAAAGATTCTAATAACGTTTGGTCAGAAACTAAGCAGATTGTGTTCACCACATTTTCCATTATTTTGGATGATCATTGCGCCTGACAGACAAGATATATCTCACGTTATCAACTTCTATGAAATATAACTAGTGCTCTGATGTGGCAGCAGTAATGACATTTTTTAGTCACATGAGACTCTTTGCCTGCACTGATTAATATTCAACTACCTCTGCATTAACAACCACATTGACTTTCTCATCAATATATATTAGAACTATTTGATCATTTAAGGGTACTAAAAGATTGTATATGGATTATTGGTATACTCATCCCCAAAATATCTACGGGCTGGCTAATAATCTGATTATTGACTCAGAGGCCAGAACATTTGCCTCGAAGTTGTGCACTCTGACCACCTGCCATCAACATCTACTGCGTCGTTTTACATGTGAAAGAAACTGTGAGTTGCTGAGGTGTGCTAACAAGCGGCCGACCTAACAAGGCCAAGGTAAGCCAAATCCATTCTCTGGTGGAGTGATTGTTGGTTCTGGTGTCTTAGCAGGAAGCTAGTTACCCGCTTATAGGCCTGGAGCTCGGAACATAGCGTGTCATACGTCCGGGCCGGCGAGAACCGTGTGAAAGAGACCGTGAGTTTATGAGGTGTGCTGCTCTGGCGGTGCTAACAAGGAGTGTACGCCAAATTGATTCTCCAGTGGAGTGATTGTTGGTTCTGGTGTGTTGGTGAGTAGCTAGCAGGCTGTCTGTGGCCAGTCTCATGGAGAGTCCAAAGAAGCAGCTCCACAACACATTTCATGGTACAGGTAAGAGGTAAGCATATCTCGCCAGTTGAGGTGAACTGCGTAGACATCAACTGATCGCTTTCAGCATGCACAAGGGTTAACAGCTAGCATGCCTACTAGCGTGCCTAGGCACAAACACAAACACACACTCAGTGGGAACATGCTACACTCAGCATTCTGTTGATTGTACACCTGACTTTCATGTCATAGTTACAATTCCTCATATTCAAGCTGTTTGGTTTCTTTTTCTCACTGCTGATCGCCCCCTGGTTCCTGTGTTTTCATTGTGCTTTTTTCCATTCACATCTCTTTGTCTTGGCAACATTTGGATCCGCAACAAGGGCCTTGAGATCTTCAAACAGGAGTTTCTTAAAGAGGCAGAAGCCCAATTTCAAGGCGCTAAATCACAAAGTCAAATTTCTGGTATGCCATATTTGACATACGTAGCATTTTTATAACAACTGAAGGTAACAGAGTCACTTGATTGTGCTATTAAATGGAATTATGTGGCTGGAAAACACACACTGATGTTACCAATCCATGGTGGCATGATTTTACAGCCAGTGGTCGGAACGATGTGAGCGATTCTGCATTACAAGGCTCAGAGAAACAAAAAGAGCTTTCACTGAGCAATACTCTCATTAGTACAAGAGGCTTCACACCCACAATCACATTCTTCAGTCAGAGTTAAGGTGACACCAGCATGCTGATTAGCGAGGGGATTCTGCTCTTTAAACTATTATTGATGTTTGAGTAATCAGAACAGTGCTTTGATTTTCGCCCGCGTAAAATGAGAAGTTTTTCTCGGCCTCTTTGAAAAGCAGTAACTGATGCAAGAAGCGCTAATTAATTCAACTAAGAAAAAGGCCTCCTTTATTTAAAGTTTTAGCAGTCAATAGACTTGTATTTGTCGTGCTTTTTCAGACATGCGTAGAGATTTGTTGGAAGGAAGCGGATAGAGTGCGGCTTTCTTGCAGCAGAAGACAGATGCGGTCTCTGTGAGGCTGCTATTCCCTCCGCACCGCGCACATATCAAATGTAAAGAAAATCTGACAGCAGTATCACAGGATGGGAGGACAGAAAGCCCGTAGGACCTTCTACATATCAATAATGAGGGATGAGCTGCAGCTCTCGCATGTTTCGTTTGAGTCTCAGGAGGATTTATTTAGAGGTGCCCTCAGCAGGCATCGCATAAAGCCTTAGATTTCACATAGAGTGCCAGGATTTATAACTCATCTCTTTTACACAGCTCAGACTGGTAAAATTAAGAAAATGTAGGTCAAAGGGCTTGCAGGATATGTATGTGGACGATTAGTAAGGATGTAAGAATTCTTCTTGCATACTTTTAGTGTATTTTCCACAAAAGGATGTGGGAATATGTATTTATCAAAGGCTGTGCGTCTTTAAGATTTTGTTTTCATTGATGAGCATTTATAGTGTATCTCTGATGTGATTTTAATGTCGAAAATCTCATTAGAAGATTTTTAAAGCATCCTTCATACTAAGTTTATCTGGAACTTTTCAATTAAAGTTTTGCATTTCTGATTTTTTTTTTCTCCTACAGTGCAAAGGGAATCTACGTTAGATGATTTTTTTAAAAAACTTTTGGGTGATTGGGTCACCAGTGTAACACGTACACAAGGGGAACCCCGCCATCCCTATCTCCAGGGACACAGTTCAACTGAATTCAATTCAATTCAATAAAAAAAAAAAAAAAAAGCATCGCTTTTATCCCAAAGTAAAATTAAATGTCATCACTCACACCATCCAAATATCTTCAAACAATCTGTGCAAAGACCCAAGAGGAATTTGGTCGTTCTTTATGTAGCAGTTCTTTGGTTTGTCTTCTATTTCTGTTTTAAGTAAATTAATTGAAACAACGGCCCAACAAGAACTCATATCCCTGTGTGTTCGGTGTTAATATTTCAATTTCTGACAACATAGTTCAAATATCAATATTTTCTCAGCACATTACGTCACGTAAGTTTACATCTCAAGCTTTCTGACAGATCAAGCCCGACTGACACACAGTTGCACCTTAAATCATTTAAAAACCTCTTCAAATTAGGTTAATTGGTACAAGTAAGATTTAGAGGCTTTCAGTAAATAAGAAAAGTTTAGTTATACAGCAACATTCAAGGATAAAAAGGGTTTTACAAAGAGAATACAAAGATCAAAACTTGATAAGAACATGAATAAAAGACAAGAAGAAAGTAAAAAGAAAACAAATCCTTAAAAAGAGGATCTTAAGGAGAAGCATGTATGAATAATAATGTCTTCAGCGGCTTTTAAAATAGATCAGAAGACAATGTAAGAAAAGGTGAAGGTTGTTCCACAGTCAATGTAAAACAGTCTGGAAGAATTGTTCCTATCCAGATTTTTGGGACTATGATTAGATTCTAGTTCCAGAACCCGAGGGTTTGAGTTGGAGTTTGTGACTTTAAGTGTTGAGTCACATAGCTGAAGGTATTTAATGTTTCCAATAAGTAAGAAACACAATTAGCAACAAAATTAAGATGAAATGTGAGAACGTTTGTTCATGTGATAATCATCCTCCGGCTACTTCTCATCTTCTTCTTCTTTGTGGTTTGTGCCAGTGGCAGTATCTGACTGTTGACCATGTGACAACAATTAGATAGTCATTTTGGATGACCTGCTTTCTAGTTTTAGTGTTGAAAAACCAAAGGCTTCCCCACATTTGAAAGCCATAAAGCATTATCTTTTATGCACAAAATTGCTTTGTCTAAAATCCTCAGAAAGAGGTTAATCAATAAGTGAAGTATTGGTCTACCTTCCAACGCTCACTATGGTCACCTTTGGTGATCAATACAGTTTGATCAGTCAATGATCAGTAACACCCAGCCTGACAACTGCTAACAGCAAACCGTAGAAGTTGTACTGTATTGTTCGCTTTTTACTAAAGCAGGGTGTATTCCTGATCTTCTAGGAGATTTTCCCTCTTGCAGAAGCAGCAGACCTGAGTTCAAACGTTGCTCTAACAGAGGCATGGCAGCGGTTGAACTGCGAGCAGAAGAGCACTCGGATCTGCCAACAAAAAGAACGCTCAGAGTTTGCCAGATGACCTGTGCTAAGCATTTCAGAAATGAAATCAGAGGATTTCTGTAGCTGTTCCTCAGAATATTCAACCCTGTTATGCCGTATTTTTCTCCTACGCTCAGAAACAATGGTGGGAGGATTAAAAAAAAAAAAAAGACACAGAAACAGAGGATCATAAAACACAGTACCTTGCTGAGATTTAATGTGATAGACCAGTGCTTAGTAGTGCACAAATGTTACATGAAGGGAAAATTATATGTTGCCGTCAATGGTTTTTACTAAAAATACTTGTATTCAGGGTTTTTATTCCTGAGCTCAGGTAGAAAAACCTGTTGATGGGATAACTACAGGTTGTGAACTCCACATCTAGTCTTTATGAGAAAGTAGAAAATACCAAAAAAAAAAAAAAAAAAAAGTAAAATGTTGTAGAACGAGGTACTTTGGTCATATGGGACCAAAACGCAGCTGTCTGGTGGACGAACAAATCACTCCTCATGGAAGATTATTAATACTGAGCAGCAATAAAAAAAAACATGGTGGTGGCAGCTTCAGTTTGAAAAATGATCAAATCTAAACCTTGTTTTCCTTCCACTTCACAATTCTACGTTACTTTGTGAGTTATGTTACGGTTACAATGTGGTAGTTTTTGAAACTTATTCATTCAGATTATTTGCTACCGCTGTTGAATTGAGGAACGAGAAGAATCCGATTCAAAGAAGGGTGAATTTGATTGTTTGATTTAAGCCTGTCGCCATAAAAAAAACAAAAAAAGTAAAAATCATCAGAATTTTTATAGTTTCCATATTTTTAGGGCTTCTTGGTTAAACAATAAAATTAACAACTTTGAGTCTGAAATCATTATAAATATTAGCTTGCATTTTTAAAATTTCTGAGAATTTTTTTCCATTCATTTCTCAAACAGTAGGCACATTTCGGATGACCTGTTTTCTAGTTTTAGTGTTGAAAAGCAACATGATAATGTTCCATTAACATGGAAACCAAAGGCTTCCCCACATTTCAAAGCCATAAAAAGCCATTTTCTTTTATGCACAAAATGGCTTTGGATGGCGCTCGTTTGTCTCTCTCAGACCGGTTGGAATTTCACCCTCAATTAGAAACTCTGTCACTTTGCTGACACTGAAAGCAAGTCCTGACACTTGACATCATATTCTGAAATATTAAAGAGAAAAAAAGATATTGTTTGTTTAGATTTGGCAGCGGCACATAAATGGAATGCAGCCAGTGTACTAAACCTGCCATGGGAATTATATGCCTGAACAGACATATTGATAGGAAAACAATTAGAATATGCAGAGTTAATGTTTAAGAGGCTTTAGATAAAAGTGCCAAACACGTGTTTTTTACCATGTGACCTCATTAACTCCAGGAGAAGGACAAAGTAAAGGTGACTTTCACCAGATTTTAAAATGTTCACAGTAAAGCTCACAAAAACGCAACACATTCCAGTCAGAAAAGGCTTCGCTACTTTGTAAAACCACAATGCCAAGAATGAAGGTTACGAGAAGGCATTGTTGCTGATAGTCATTTTATTTCTGTAGCAGACAAGTGGGAAAGTATTTAACTCAGAATCTGCAAAAAATTTAAAAAATACAGCAAAAAACAAAAACCTCTACAAAAAAAAAGCCAAAAGCTCCATAAGGTCCAGCTGGAATGTTAAATGTTAAAGTTAATGACAAGCCAGTTGGATCCAGACGAGAAGTCTGGTTTAGATGAAACAGGTTGTCAAGAGAAAGAAAATTTATATCCCAAGGAAATTCAAGACTTCATACATGAATTCAGAAAATTCAGGGGGCTTTTTACAATATTTTCCTAATATAATAAGGAAATAAATGCAAATTTTATTGAGCTACTCCTCAAGAAAAGTATTTTTTTCTGGCTTTCATCAGCTTTATATTAGAGTATTTTTCTTGACACATTTAGAAACATTAAGGGTTTGTTTTGCTATTTTTCACTGAACATAGCCAAAGGTGTATATATATATATATATATATATATATATATATATATATTTCCCCCAACTTTAAAAGATAAAAGCCCCCATGAGTCCAGTAATGAATGGTCTCTCAGTTCTTTTCGACTTTCGGTAATGGCAGCATCGGTAAGTGGTTGTTTTTTCCACAATGTCTTTAATGGCGGTGGCTGTCTAATGCCTTGTGGAACATACTAGCAGACTATGGCTAAATGCCAAAAAAATTGATAACGAGGGCCGAATTGTCTTCTGGCTGCTTCTTCCCAAACAAGCCGACTGGTCTTCATCAACACCGCATGCTGAACATTTCTGCAGGCATTTTCAACTTTCTGCTCTGTCTCTTGGGAAGATTTTTTTGAAAACTTTCATCAGACATACACTGTCTATCATCAAGCAGAAACGTGTTAAGTGTTGAAGTCTTGAAACGAATGATTGCAAGTGAAGGAAAGTGCTAATAGTAAGGGAAAACTATTCTCAAAAACTTATTCTAAAAATGTCAAACCACTGTGTTTCTATCTCACTTAAAGTATTTCTGTTTACAAAGGTTTTATAATAACTCCCTGTGATTTCAGGCATATTGTAATTCTAAATATGTCCTCTCAATCTAACCTCTCTGTGAAAACTTTATGCCTGGAGAGATTCAAATGCAATGTTTTTTTTAATTACAGCAGGTAAAATAAATCCCTCTGATCTCTACCACATCAGTCCTGGACATTTTCAGAAACTGCAGTCCAAATAGATTTGTGCAACATTTACAAAATAAACCCCATCTTCAGTTTGCAAGATTCAATAAAAAGACCTGAAAAATCTTGACTTACTATATAGCCCAAGTTTGACCAATAAGGTTACCATTCATAGAGATATTAGTTAGTTTTCATTTCTCAGTGTGACTCGCTGGACCAAACACAAAGTTCTACTTCTTTGTCAAACTGTACATTCATAACACACACATATTTGTGCACATTGCACGTACATCACTCCTTCATCTACTGTATCTCATCCAGTTTATTCGGCAGTGTTTTTTTTTTTTTGTTCCACTCATGCAACAGGAAAGTTTTGTAAAACCTTCTTTCCCCTACCCTCCACTCTGAGTGATTCTCCTCTGTGGCTTTCCAGGCGTTCAATTTATCTTTCATTTAAGAGAAAGTACTCCTTGCTTTGGAAGTGCTGAATGTCACAACCCTTTATTACCTGGACAGGCCGATCTTCTGGGAGCTTCTCCTTCTGCCTACTGGTAAGTGACATCCCAGCATGTGCTGCCTGCGGAAACAGCATGCTGGATCTACCTTAAACGTCCAGCAGGCCGCCTTGAAGCTGACATTTCATTTAGTCCGGGTTTTCTAGAGTCTCCAACTCTGCTCCAGAACACTCGAACATGGAATAAGCCGCTTCTGTTGCAGCAATTTATTCATCAAAAAAGTCAACCAGCAACCCAACATATCAGATTCTGTAACCCACAATACTTTAAAATTGTTGTTTTTTCTTCATGTTTTGTTAAGTGTTTTTTTTCCATTTTTTTTTTCAAATTGGCCCAGAAGTGGTGGATGTACATAAATGTGAAATGAACATGGTAAACTGGATATCTGAGAGGAGATATTGCAAATAAATTTGCACACTACATAATCCATTTAAAAGGAATTTCTTAATTTATTTGTCTATCTGGATAGTTTGCATGCTTTTTGTTTCATTTGGTACACATTGTTGTGAATTTTGCTGCACAGTTGGTGAATGTAGTTGCATTTACTTTACAGATGTGAGCAAGACTTTGTCAATCCTCCACTAATGCCTAAAAAGCACAATTTTGCAGTTGCGGTACAACAATTTTGATGCGGCCAAAAACCCCCACCTCATCCTAGCTCAAAACGTTTATCAAACATTTTGCGGCATTTTTGAAATTTCAAATTGCACAATTATGAGGTCATTGGAAATGAAACTATTGTTGTCCTGCAGCAAAAACATCACGGATTCAAATCCCACCTGTGGATGGGTAAACTTTGGGTACTGCGTCCTCTTACAGGTCATATAAATGCATATAAGTATATAAATGTGCAGCTCTAGATGGAAACTTGGCTCTCCATAACTGCAATTTTTTAGTTTTAACTAAACCTCTTACCATTTCCATCCTGTGTCCCTGGAAGATTGTATGGTGTTATAGAAATATAACACCATATATTTTGCTTTTTATTTCTTAATCAGAATCAAGTGTTCTAGCTCCGTGTTAAAGTTTCTCTTTCCGTCAGATGAGATGGAAAACTGAGACATTAAGCAGGCTACGTAATGACTTACCACCATCATCATCATCATCATCATCATCATCCCAGATTTAGGCCTTGAACAGTTCAAACACCTGGAATTCACGACATGAGAGCTGAAGGGCAAAACTTTACTGGAAATCAAGCTCTCCACTTTAACCTAGAAGCTCTTTCAAAGCTAAAGACAACATATGGTGACAGTAAAATCCCCACAAACAATGTGGTATCCATGGAGATAAAAAAAAAAAAAAAGCAAATAATGAAAAGCATCGCTTACTCTGAACAGTTCAGTCTTGTATTAATACACAAAAAGCTCAAAATGATAAAACTTTGAAAAGAAGTCATCGAAACAACAGTTGTATTTTTATTAAATATTGTATGTTTTTGCCATACAATATTCGATTTAGAAATGTTAAGCTGACAATAGGTCTTTATTTAGCATCTCAGAGTGAAACTTGCTGGTCGGATCAGTGGAGAATGGACAGCTAGGTGAGCATCAGATAAGCAGAGTGAGGTCACCAAACGAAAAAAAAAAAAAAAGGCTGTTAATCCTGCTGAGATGATGTGATGAGAGACACAAGATAAGAAAAAGTGTGGTTGAAATTTCACTGTGGTTATGATCTGGCAATGGAGAGAGATTCAGAGTGGTAGAAGAAGGAACGTAAGTATTGAATCTAGTGTGAAAGTTGGAATGAGAGGATACACAGGAGAGAACAGAAGAGGAAGGATATAAAGATGGATAAAGGGGAATGTAGAACAAGGAAGGAAGAAAAAGTTAAATTAAAGACAGAAGAATGGGAATACTTTTATTTTTCCATAATTATTCACAGCTGGCATACAAGAGATCCAAGGTCCATGGATTTATAGACTTTCCAAGGATGTAACACCAGCAAGAACATTCTCTAAGAATTACTCTCATTTCTGCCGGTTCTGGCACGCAGTCTCAGTACTCTAAATGCTGATTGATTGTAGAGGAAAAAAGTGTGACTTTTGGTAAATATGATTCATCAGAGCTAAAAACAGAACAGAGAGCTTCTATTGTGTTGAATTATTCCTGGGGGGAAAGGCATTACAATTAAAGTGCTCGTGGCCCCTGCTCTTGTCGGCATTTCATGCATTCTAATTCCTCTGGAATACATTAAAATTGTCCTCTACTTCTCCCAAAGTGACAGTTGGAATGATACATTTTTATGAGGAGATCAGAGGAGAGGCAGAGCGCGGAACACGCGGCACTCTGCCGCGACGACTTTCCACTCCACTCCAGATTAAAAGTTAATGGATTGAGCTGAAGATGGGATGTGACGAGGACCGTGTTTGCCCGCGGTTCCTCCTTGCCGCGGACGATGCTCAGCCGTTGGCCCTGCAGCCTGTGATTCACAGATTATGACAGCTCCCACAAGAACTTCTTTGATCACAGTGCAGCGAAATCAGACCCTGACAGGGATAATCAGAGGCATTTTCTCAGGAACAACCGTTTGAGAGCAGCTACATGAAGAACAACTGCACACGTCCGCCTCACTCTGTATGTTTCATCGGCCAGCTCTGCCGCTTAAAGAGGCTAACTTGTATCATATTATTCTGACTCTTCTGATAACCTCCACTATTTTATACCTGAAGATGTTTTTTTTTTGTTGTTTTTTTTTTACCATAAGGTGGTTTTAGAAATACACTTCTGAGGAAAATGTTTCCTTTTCTCAAGATGGCTTAAAAATTACAGTTGCCATGTGGTTTCCAACATCAAATGGAGTTGTCATGGTGATGGCTCCTATATCAGCATGGCAACGTGGTATAATGAATCCATCACAAAGAGGAACACTTGAAATGGTCGTTTTTTTCTACAAACATCAAACTGTTGACCGGTAGGATTATCAAAAAACTCCTTCAAATTAAACTGTGCCACGTTCAAAAATAATCCCGGATGAGCCCCCATTTATGTTACAACTCCTCCCCAAGACCACTAGAGGTAAATTACACTGGGTGTAACACAAACAAAAGTAATCTAATCAGTTGATGTCAGTAGCAAAAGGGTTTATTTTACAGTGCAGGTAAAATCTCAATCACAAGAGACTGAAAACACAGGGACGCTTTAAGCTTCAGGGTCCAAAACAATAAACAATAACACCCCCTTTTAATTATGAAATCAAAAAGAACTTTCTAGAGGTGAACTGAAATAAAAGTACAAAACCTGAATTCTTTGGCTAACCACAAAACAGGAGAAAACAGTTAAACAAAATGGCAGAGAACCCCTACCAGCTTCCACTGTGAAAAGAAACACTATTTGAGTTAAACACTGGATTTATCACAATATGCTCACAGCAAAATCATTCACATCCCCACAACAGTCAGCTCACATCCGATCAGGGCTCAGAGAAAAGGGATCCGACATCTCCTGCATGAAGCTCCAACACACTGCATCTGTGGCAGCCAGGTAAAACTGAAACACAAAGAGAGAGCTCTCTCATGAAGAGAGCCCCTAGAGATCTGTGACCGTAACAAGCATCACCTCAGCTGGCCTTCATCCACCAGCTTTACATCACTTTCCCCTATCACAGTAACGTCACTTTCTACAGACTGCTTAAGTCCCAGCCCGTAAACCCCGAGTTAGCGTACCTTCTGCTGCCTTTTCTCACTTTCCTTGTCTCTAATTCCTAGCTTCGGCCCTGGCCTCAGCTCTCACTTTTGGGGGACGACATTCCCAATCAGCAATACTATTTCATAGCATCTCCCAGTATCCTACCATTCCACACCTACCAGCATCCCGCCATGTTTCGTAGCGTCCCCTGCAGACCTTCATTCATCAGCTTCCCAACTTTTTTCCTATTACAGTAACATCACCTTCTACAATCTCCTTAAGTCCTAGCCCGTAAACCCCGGGTTAGCGTTGCTCCTCCCACATTTCTCTACTTTCCCTGATGCTAATTCCTTGGCCTCAGGCTCCTTTTTTGGCGGATGACATTCCTGATCAGCATTGGGAATGCTCATCCAAGCTTATTGCAATTCACAGCTTGATGTCCTCAGCCGGGTCCTGAGCGCCAAAGAACTTTAATTCATGTATGTCCATAAACCTTTTTAATCGCTGGCTTTCTCCGTCTGAGTCTCTCCAGATTGAAATGAAGCCGTGGTGTAAATTCAAACTGGAAGACTTTCTAGCCCTACCTGCATCATCCAATCAGCGTGTCCTGCTCATCGTTATCGACCAGTCAATGGTGGACCAAGCCACGTCACGCCCAATCACCAACCAGGCCCTAGTTGATAAGGACCTCCATCCAGGGCATCTTCCGCTTTCTAGCTGCACTCAACCCACCTCCACTCCTTCTCCACCTCCACTCTCCCGGCTCTCCAGGCACACATCCTTCACCGACCTCATATAATAGAACACCAGCAGTTATGTTTACTAATTGATGCTGGCTAGTCTGAAGGAGTCCTCTGGGAGGACTGCTCTAGGAAAAACTGCAACTCTGAGGAGGAGCTTTTCCCAGAAGGTGCCTCTAGGACCCCTAAGTGTTTTACAAAGCTGAATGGTTAAAGGATTTCTCAAACATGCATGGACGAATAAAGGCAAGATTAGAACACATTAAGCTAATTTTTATTTTTTATTTTTTTCAAAATACTGCCCCTTGAAGGTCTGGGTCTCCAAAGAGGATTTCGGGGGAGACCACCTCTCTCCCAGAAATTCTACATTTCCTGGTTTTGCCAGGCTTCCTGTTTCTGCTGCGTCTTTCTCGCTGTCTATCTCCCCCTCATTGTCTAAGAAGCCAAAGATGTGTCTTCCAACCAGTTTGTATGTTCTTTTGTTTCTAAATAAAAATAGTTTAAACTAGGTTGTGATTGTCATTCAAGATCTAGATTATATAAAACACATTGCATACCTTGCATAACTTGCAGTTTTGGATATTTATTTTGATTTTGTTGCACTTTTAGCTAAGTTTCAATTAGGTAGATGGTTTCATATCCAACATGCAGGTATTTGGTACACCAGTAGCTCATGGTCTAATCCATAACCTTTCTAGGGAAGTGACAGATCCTGTTATTCAGTGGTAAGGAGGGGTCAGATAGCAAGTAAACTCAGTAATCCTTGAGGACTTGAAGGATGAAGGAGGCATGGTTCCTGCACAGCTGCTTTCAGTGACTGATGATTCTGTTCGGGACAACTGCTGGTTTGACTTCTGTCAGAGACTCAGGCGGTGATTTACCTATTACCGCTTTGCCCCATTCGGCAGCTTCGCTTGTTTGCTTTCTAAAACCTTGTAAAATCATCTCTCAAGTTTGATTTCTTCTTATTGCATTTACAGAGAATCCGAAGTGACCCGGGTGGCTTTCAGAGAAGTATAAGAAGCACAAAGTTTTGATTGTTGTCCTGTGATGGTTGACAGTTTTGTCAGGTTTGTGTTGTACCGATGTTAAATATACCTTTGTTTTGGGTTCACTTTGTCTGTCGAACGATGTGTTTCTTTTTTGTTGATGTCCCTATTTTAAGAGGTTTACCTTTCAAATGTTGTCAGTTTAACTGACACATGCCTGACATTTTCACCTCATCAAACCGATGTTAAATACTAAGTTATTTTTTAATATCTTGAATATCGCTATCTTTTGAAGGCGTCATTTTGAGGGACATTATTCAGATCTCTTCACACACAGCTACTTAGCTTAAAGTCAGTACATAGAAAATTTTAATATTTTCGCACACTTTAGTAATCAGTGGAAGTTGTATTATTTACGTCATACTAATAAAGACACGTTGCAACATGCAGCAGATCCTGCTCCAGAGTTCCCCGACTGCCATTGGTTTTAGCTGTCTAGTTGTCAATATATCGCACTAAATCTTAAGTGTACGCATAATACATAAAAGAAAAAGGGACAAAGGGCACTGCACGAAATTAATAATACCTGCACTTGCAGGTTTCATTTTGTTAACGGATGGATTTCAGTCCCAGAAAACATTAGCTGTCAGAACTGAAAAGTGTGTATGTGAGCTATTATACCAGTTCTACCAGGAAGAACGGGCCAAAATGGAAGAGAGGGATGAGACACTTTTACACACTGACACCATCTGCAATGGAAGATGACAGAAATGTTTAATTTCTGCTGTTTTTCATTGACTTATGTGAATTTATCAGCTGTATTTTTATTCTCAGATAGAGCTGCATTAAGTCTGCTCTGCCTCTGAAACACTGTCCTGCGTGATCTTCGTCCTGATTTATGTCGCCGTCTCTGAAGACGCGCGGTGACCCTTGAGCAACCCTTTAAAATATTCATGCTGTATGTGTGTGGGGCATAATACAGCCCCTCACACTCTTCTTTCTACTTACAGCAAACACTTCTATTTTCCAAAGTGGACTTGGAGTCCCTTCCCGATTCAAGCGTTGGATGAAAAATAAGCATTTGTGAAATGTGAACTATGTTTCAATTGAGGGTGGTATAACTGGATCAATGCATAATGAATAAAGCAAGAAAAATTAGAGGTCTTCGTTAAGAAAAGAAATTAAAAAAAGATATATAACACTTGATTGTTAAGGCTCATTCAGCAGACAAAACTCTTTTGTTTTTGCATAACTGGTAAAAACAACTCGTATAGGGCAAATCCAAAAGTAAAAATTTAACTTGACAGTTTGGTATAACACCATGGTGGTTACAGAGAAAAAAAAAACAAAAAATTTGAAGCACCTTTAGTGCTGTGTGTTTCATTAAAATAGTGTCACACGTACTAGTTATTAAGTTAATGTTAATTTATACAACACGTTGTATTACAAAAGTGTTTCACAAACACATATTTGAAGTACGCAAAATAACTTTGTTTTCTGTCAGGTGCTTATTCAAAGTAGAGATTAGTAAGGTAACATTTCATACAATCTTTGCTTAATAATCCCAAATTATTTTTTAATAAAGACCAGAGAGTTGGGCTTTGGTTTTTCCATTTATTGAATTACACAGTGGTGCAGTTAGTAGCGCTTTTGCCTCGCAGCAAGAAGGTCCTGGGTTCGATTCCCAGCTCGGGGTCTTTCTACATGGAGTTTGCATGTTCTCCCTGTGCACGCCGGGCTCTCTCCAGGTTGTCCGGCTTCCTCCCACACTCCAGAATGTTCCTCACCCGGAATGTTAGCTGGAGATGGGAACCAGCACCACTCCGAAACCCCTATGGACAAGGGTGTACTGAAAATGGATGGGTGGATGAATTGTTATATTATCATTTAGAGAGAAAGGTGAAACATTTGGTGACATAAGATAACATGAGAAAAGTCTTTGTTGTGATTATGCCGACTTACAATGTGTAGCAGTACAAGGAAATTGGTCTACTGAGTCATTTAAGATGTATACAGAAAAGCTATGACAAGGAATTAAAACCCATGGTAGAGAATGTATTGTAATGCATTATATATCCTTAAATGCAATTCTGGATTTTTTATAACACTTGGAAGAAAGAGCCACTTAATGACCACTCAATCTTAATGAAAAAAATCAGTTTTGATAAATTAGTTCTCCCAAGTATCCTCCATCATGTCAAACAAGGAGCCCATAATAATATTTTTTGCTTAAAAATCGCCAAGGGAAAACTTACACCCATATCAGAGCCATTCAAATATATATGCACATTTTTAAACAAGTTTTTTAAATTACAGATCACTGAGTAATTTGTTTTTGATAACTGTGCAGTATTATTTTCTTAAGTAATAAATTTGCCCTTGCTGTGCAGTCTCTCAGTCTTAGGGGTTTGTTATTATGTTTCTACCTTTGTGTGAATCTGAAAGCTCCCATTTTCCTGTTACTTTGCTGCTTGTGCGCCTGAATTTTCCCTCTGAGGGATAGTAGAAATCCTTCAGCTGGAAAGTGTCAAAAAAAGAAGAAGCAAAAAATAGAAAGAATCTGTTGGGGAAAAACCTTAGTTTCCCCAAAGATGAACTAAAACAAAAAGCTGAAGAGCTTGCAGCCTTGGACTGTTTTTTTAAAAGCTTGTTAACATTTAAATACTGTGATGTATTATGGCCGTGTTAATGTATTCAGTCTAAAGGTGTGCTGTACTTTTTACATTTTTACTTTAAGCTACAGAAGCTAGAAAAAAACCCAACAGGACAAAAATGAGAAACATTTGCTTGATTTGTTTGAAAATCCCCTCCTCATGTTCTGGTGGCTTCACCTCCTAGATTTGTCCTCTCTTATTGTATGCAGACAAAGGTTCCTTCTAAATGATTATAACTGAGATATTGTACAGCAATAGGAGAAGGTATTTCTTCTGCTTTACCTTCGCATCGGTGCGAAATTGCTGAAGGATGAAAGTGGTTCAAACATGAGTAAAATAATCAGTTCTATGACTATTCCTGCTGATGATTTTGAATCATGATTTGAAAGATTGAGGTCGACAGTTTTACATGATGATGTTTAAGGATTACTGCGGGTCAAAAATGTTGTTTTGTGGAAGCTAAGTATTCCGAAAGGGCAAGTCTGAGAGGTGATAGCTGAGAAAAAGAGAAGATATCAGAGCGTAATATCCTGGGAAATACTTGGGGGGAAAAAAAGGAAAGGTGAAATAACCAACAAGCACAATTCCCTGCTGGACAGAGTTTGATGCTCAGTTAAGGATAAAAAGGCCATGACAGAAAGTCAGTTGAAACATTGTGTCGACATTATTGTGCACAGATTAGCATAAGAAAACTAATTTTACAGAGTAGTAAACTGAGACAAAAACCCAATGGTGATTCAAGTTTGAGGAAAAACCTCATTTTAGCCCTGCAAAAGTGTTGAGGATTATAAATTTATGGATTTACTGTTGTTCTATTCATCTGAACACAGGATTCCCAAACAGGATGGATCGACATTTCTTCCTGCTGTAGAGCAAACATGAGCTACAGGAAAATATTTCAGCAGAATTAGTGATTTTTACATTTATTTGATATTTTTCCTACTTTCTTCAGCACTGTATGCAGCCATTGCTTTGCAGTAAAGTCCCACTATACCTAGAGAAGTTGTGGTTGTGAGATTTTCAATTTTTGACATGATGATTATTCTTTGGCAAGGCAGTTTTATTTGTAAAGCACATTTTAACACAAATACAATTTTACCATAATTTGTGTGACAAAAGTTGACCGTGCCAGGACTCAACGTGCAGCAGCAGGTACCTGCAATGGATGATGAAATATCACTGAAAACATCAGAGGATGAGGTTGGCAGGAAGTCCTCATTGCCACGAAGGAACCTGGCAACCCAGATGGTCTGGGGTTTTCTTTGCAATCGCTCCTTAATCTGTTTGGTGATCCTGGTCTCAGTATGAGCAAAACACCAAAAGCTAAGTCCAATATTATTCAGACTCTTGACCGACTGACAGTTAGTACAAAGTAACTGTCAAGTTTCAATTACTTACCACCAAAATTAAATCGAGACCAAGACAAGCACAACACTGTTAAGCATTTATTAGAAGAGTCATAGTTGAATCCAGTGTCTCTGATAATTACTGTCTGAGTTTCATCTCTTCTGTATGAGTTCTGTCTTTAGCCAGGGTTATAAATCTCTTTCTTTGTGCTAACAGTTCATTCTGCTGTACCTCAGCTCATCTTTACATCCACAGCACAATGTATTCCACCATGACCTTCATGCATTCATCCAATTGAAGATCATTTCTGCAGTCCTGTTAATTATTTGAGTTCTTGGTTGAGCCTATTGCAGCGACTGCAGGCGAACTTACTTTGGTTTAACAACATATTTCTTCTACAATCTGTCCAGTTTTTGGTTTTTTTCTCTTTCTGTCAATTATATAAATTTGCTATTAGTTGAGAGGGAAGCATACAGTGTCCAACATTTTTTTAAACAAAGTAGTCAGATTGAACAGAGAACATATGTGAACATCACTTTTCAAATCTTTCCACAGATTTTTAGTTTAAGTCTGGATTTTAAGGGCTGTCATAGCAAACACATGCTTTGATCTGCATCATTCCATTGCACCAATGACCAATGTAGATAAAAACATAAAATAAATGACAATAGTCATATTTTTGTTGTCAAAATGCGGCTGGACAAAAGTTATGGACGCAAAGATCTTCTCATCCCCATCACTCTCTACTGCAGGATCTTTTTGTTACCCATGCCAGTCTTGGCGTTGCTGCACACACAACAAACAAACAGCAGTTATAACAAATATCTACTGTAATATTTGCTGAAGTAAAATAATTTGTACTCACAGAAGAGGCGAGGGGCGAGAACACACCCCTGGGGGACACCAGAGCTGATTGGGAAATTGCGCCCCAGTATTATAGTAGTCATTTTACTCCATGATGGTGCTAAGGTAAAAAAACAAACTAAATATGGATTAGCAGGTATTATTTTTGGATTACAGTTGTATTCCTCATCTTCATCATATTTTGACTTTTTCTCTCTGTTGCTTTCGGTTGACTTACTCAATTATTATCAGCTCCTTTGTTAGGATAAAATGTCTCACTTCACAGCTTCATCAAGCAGATTTTTCAACATTTATTTCAGGAGCAGAAGCAACAAAAGGGCTTCTGCTTTGACGAGGCAGAAGAGCTTCACGCATCAGTCAACTTGAACAATTATTTGCACAGAAGCAAAATGTAGATATCTAAAAAGATATGCAGACTGTGAGTATAATCTGAATATTTCCTTAGAAAACAGGAAAGAAAAGATGTCTTATTTTCTTAGCTAAAACAAACACATTAATGAGCAGCTTCCAAACTGCACTTTGCATTAGACCTTCTCCTCCAACAGAAGCATGTAAAAAAAGAAACATTCCTGCCACAGTGATCCGTTCTACCCCGAGCAGCATTTCCCCTGACCCCTGATACTCTTTCACAGACTAGTATTTTACAACAGGCACAATGAAAGATTTCATCCTATTTCGATTCAATTATTTTTCCTTTTACTGCAATTAGAATTAAACTCTATACGATCAATTCCTGAAGAAGTTACTGGATAATCTTCAGCTTCGTTCAGGTTTGAATAAATGAACCAGTGGGAAAAACAGGAGGTGATGGAACTTCAGTACTCAAACATGTTCCCATCATGTGAATCACTGGCTCATGTAAGACAGGCAAAAGCCGTCAAAGTTACGGAGATCAAGTTTTATTGTTTCCCAGGGCAAAATGATCACACAGTTTGAAATAGTTGGGGATTTCTATCATGGTTTCTGTCTGGCAAGTTATCCTGTTAAACAAACCTTGATAAAGTAAGTTTGACTATTTCATATAACACAATTCAGATTTATACTAAATTCTGACAAATTCAAAATAGGCCCAAGCTGTGGTATACTGCAAGCCATTTTCAGTCACAAACGAATTATTTAAAAAACAAAAAAAAAAATCTTCTTGAACAGGACATTAATGTTTGATTCAGGAGAATAATTAATGCAGGATTAACTGTAGGGTCTTCGGAATTAGCCAGTCAGAAAAGCTTTGTTTAGTCAGAAGCTGTAATTGTTCGTGCTTTGCACAGAAATGTTTTTTGCCGAGTGCTCAAGGACAACAGTTTTGTAGCAGGTTCTGCTTTACTTTATTCCCCAGGGTGAATTGTATTGATCTTAGTTGCTGAATTAGCATCTCATATCACCTTTGCTCATTTAAAATGGTGATTGCTGATATCTCGCCGAGGACAAATGGCTGGCTCGGGAATTACAGCTGAGGGCGATACGGATCAGCCGCGGAGAGTTAACGAGTTCTCATCCCAATGTAAATATACGTGTGTGCGCGTGCGGGCGTGTGCGTTGATTGCTCTAGGGCGCTCCCTTGAGTGAAAGTGTCATTCTTAGTAATCAAAGAACAAACTGGGGGGAGAATTACAAATGATGGTATTGTTGGTGCATCTGTCAGCGTTTGCTTTAAAGGAAGATTATTCTCTGCAGTCTGTCGGTATTTCTGGAACCGTTTTTCTTTTACATGGAGAAAAGTTGAACAAGAAAAAGGTCACTATCAAGCATAAAATGATTACTTGATTTGTTTAAATATTTTTAATGTGCATTTTGTTAGTTGTACAGAAAACTGGACTGGATGCTCACTTTAAACGTATTTCAACAGTTGATTTTTCAGCATTTTGAATCGATTCAGAATTCCCAGGACTAGGAAATTTTGATTCTTTACAGAATCATTTTTTTCTGCACCTCTAACCTTCACATCATGTCTTCATTGTTTAATAGAGCATAGCTGCTCTATTAATCTCATAGTACTGCTAGAAGTTCTGTGCAGTGACAATAAACCTAATCCAATTTAATGTAATCTAAATGATCAGAATTAGATGAATATTATAGATACTTTGTCAGATGATGCTCTAGTCTCTTTGTAATGTTAGACACTGTAGGCTTATTGTTGTCCTCACATTTTGAACAATCAATAATTATCACATTTACTAGGCTAAGACTGGAATGGCAGCTTATCATCAAAGTTTTGGACTTTGACTGGGCCATCTGCACAGCATGGTGCCACCACCACGTTTCATAATGGGGAAAGTGTAGAGCTGCTCATGTCCATGTCAAACAATCTATTGTGATCCACTAAGACGTGTTAGCGCAGCAGCCAATAAGAATGATAAACTGAGGTAAAACTTTTCTTTCCCACAAGCAGTCAGGTTTAGGCCCACTGACTCCTATTCTCTGTTGGATGCTCTGTTCCAGGCATATAGATGCTGACGCAACAGAAGCAGTATCTGGTTAATGTAGCTCATGTCATTTGGGATTTTTTTTTGTTGTTTTTTTATCTCTTTTGAGATTTTCTGCAGAGATTTTTTCTACCAAATCTCAGATTTTATAGGTTTTTCTTCTCCGTTTTTCATATTGAACCACGTGTATGTTGTGTTCTACTTCCTGTGGAATTGGTGGACACGAATATCAGTGGGAAAGTTTTCAATAATAAGCTTCCTCAAGCTCAGTTAACTTCTCTATGAGAGCTGAATCACATCACAAATAAATTGAAAATGAAGCCATGTGGATGTTCTGCAAGAGCGAAAGGAAAAGAAAGTAGAAGGATGTAGATCGTCTTGGTGAATGCAGTAAATAAAATCAATCAGCTTGGAGAAATGGTGAGGAAGCAAAAGTGGTGAGGCATAATTGAGAGTTTTGCCAAGACTTGACAGCAGGAACATATTTTAGTCTTCAACAAGATCACTGTGCCCTTTATAGACTGTACAGGCAGGCGAATTCAGCAGGAAATGGAAAACAGGAAAGAAAGTAGAGCTTGTTTGTTGTCATTATTATCAAGCAATACAACACGTGGTATTCCAACATGGTGGTGGCAGCATCATGTAGTGTGTTTTATTCAGCTGGAACATGGAATCTGGTCTGAACCACACTTTTCAGATTTGTTCTGAATATTTTGAAGGACATGTTTTTCTTCCGTTTTTCAAGAAATGCACTATGTTGTGCTGAGCTGTCTCTTAAAGAGGCAGCATCATGTACAATCAACTTTTTGAGCTTTATATCATGCTGTAATGTAATTCCCTCATCAAAAACATGCCTGCAGTGTTGCTTTGATCAAAGACACATCCTGTGGCCGTGGAAAATTGTGGTCTTTTTAAGAAGGATCAAAGCAAAGAAATCATCCAGGGAGATTGCAGAAACTACTAAAAATGGTTTCAAAACCTCCTGACACATGACCAAAAACTGGAAGAAAAATTGGGAACCGTCGTCTTTGAGGAAAAAAATGTTGTATGAAAGAAATCCCAAATTATTTCAAACATTTTGCAAAATCATGTGGAAAAACACAGCTGTAGAACTCAGGTCTATTTCAATAAACATGCACATCAGTGCATCAGCATCAGAAAAGCAGTTTTTCGAAGCATCTGCTGTTCAAGCCTGTGGTGGCAGTGCTGTTATTTGAGGTTACTGCAGTTGGTCAAGTCAAAGTTCAGCAACATTATGGGCCCAAAGAAAGAAGTCAGCCGAAGATACTGAATGACCAGGTTATCCCATCAACAGTTTTTCTCCTCCCTGAAGGCACAGGCATATTCTAGTATGATAATACCAGGATTCATTGGCTCAGATTGTGATTGGATGGACCACTTCAGACTCTGAACCTTATCCCCACTAAGAATCCCACCATAGTAGCCACTGTCCAAATCTTCTTTTATAAATCCAGAGAAGACTCTGGTCTGAGTCTCCCATCATCAAAAAAAGATCTTGGTGGAAAGTTAATGCAACTTTGGATGGAAGCGAATCAAGTGGCATTGCATGACAATGCCACAGCGAATGGAAGTTGTAATCAAAGATAAAGTAGGACCAACAAAATATTAAAGTGTGCCTGTTTTTTTTTTGACCAGGCAGTGTACATGCCTGGTTCAGGGTTGTGCTGAGACAAAACGTGGCCATCTGCTTGCATGAAAGGAGTCACACAAGCAACGATTAGCAAAATAACCCAACAAGACAAATTATGTTCTACCCAATCAATCTGAATTTTCAGAGCAGGGTTTTAAAACAGGACAGAAGTCCTAATATAAACAGCAGCGTCTGTGCAGCAGTTCCACTCCACAGAAAGAAGTGGAAACTAACCGTATGTTTGGCTGCAGGTTTACCACTCCACTATTTATATCTACAGACGCCCTGTTTGACTCAGACAGCAACGTGTCGCTCCGGGCTAGCTTCATAGCGGGCTGAGGCTTCTTCTCCCAGGCTGTCATCTCTCTGTTGTGTTGATTTGCGCGACTGGAGGCACCATCAGGCTGATCCTCTTTCCTTTGCAGGTTGTTCTGAGCTCCAGATCTAAACAAGAAGCGAATTCAGTTCTCAGTAATGCCAGAGTTGGCTCACAGCAAATAATGTTCCATCATGATTTTCTTCAGCTCACCTGCATACAGCCACATTGCTCTTGCTCCCGCTTAGGAGTCTGGGCTGACAATGAACCTAATCAATCCCCTTAACTAAGCAATTTGGCTGAGTTCACTTTAAATATCAGTCAAGGTCTCCATTCCACCCTCATCATAGCTCAAGCAAACCTCAAATCCATAGCCTCATTAGATCGTCCAGCTGACAACATTCTTTCATTACGCTGACATTTCTTTCATCCTAAGAAGATAGGCTGCTAAAGTAGGACATTCATTTTTTCTGAAAGGTGTGACAGTGTTGGCACCAGGGTAAGGAGAATCTCAGGTGGATTATTATCACCTACCCTAACCACTTCCTAGGTCTTTGGGGAAGTGAATAATATTACAAAAATATTCTCCTGGCAGCAAGGTGCCACATGTTGAGGCATCTATATGAGGCAACTCTTGCGGCTAGTGTCTGAAATTGGCCTTCTGTAATTTTTGTCATTTGCAGAATATCAGGTTCTTTCAGGTTGTTAGGAAAACATTACAGCTGTGTGTCCATTGACCTTAAACGTGCAGAATTTGACTTTAAAAAAATACATTTACATAATGTTTCATTTAAGGCAATTTTTTGAGGCTTTAGGAAGAAAAATTGAGGCTTTCTTCCAAGATTTTTTCCCTACTTAAAAAAATCCCTGAAAATAAATGTCTCTCTGGTCCTCAACGGTCTCCTTTATGAGGAATTTTTTTTATTTTTTATTTTTGCAACATTTTGCCCTTTCATTCAATTTTCCATAAATAAACTTGGATATTACAGCAGTCTGTGAACAACCCTTCATCAGCTGGAGGTTCATCCTGCCTGTCAAGTCTGCAAGCTTCCCCATGATTTCATAGCTAGTAGCAGAACAGTAGACAACTAACCGTAATAAAACTCTTTTTATCTGTCCAACTTACCAGGTTGTAGGTTTAACAGACATACTTGGCCTTTCACTTCGATTTCTAATAAATCACATTTGAAGCCAATGCGAAAGATATTTTATCAATGACACTGACAAAAAAATTCAATACAAAACCATAACTGCTTCAAGTTCTACATTTAACTGTCAATCATTTCAGTATTTATCATTCTGAATGGAACAAGCTTGCATGTTTGATTTTTCACACTCACCTTCTTTTTTTTTTTAAATAAAAGTTTCATTTATGTTACATCTAGAGGATACTTTCTTTTTACTATACCTATTTGACACACATTTGTTAACATTTCATATAATTCAGTTGCTATTGGTTTTTACTTAAGGGAAAAAAATGTAATTAACAAAATTAATTTGACTATGGTCAGATGTTGAAATGATTTCAACCCGTGTGTCCTTTGATAGAGGATTACCAAAAAGTTAATAGCACATCTTGAGCTAAAGGTCACCGATTCTCTGGGCTTTCCCATCAGAAATATATGTCTCGCTGTAGTTGAATACTTGTAATAACAGGCTAATTGACATGATCAACACATTTCTGCCTGACTTCCTCTCTTGCCTCACTTGTTGCAACACTGACGCTTTTTGTCATAATCAGTTTTTAAATTATTCACACCTCAGAATCGCAGCAACCTTCTTCTCAGAATTAATTGTGTCACCCCCAGCTAGCTAAGGGCCACTGATTCACTTAGTGAATGTGGCGTGTCAGGTAGCCGGAGGAGGAAAACCTGTAAACCAATCAAATTATTATCAACTTTCATTGTGCTTATTACTTTTGACAGGGACTTTACCTTCAGAGCGGCTAGTTAACGCAAACAGAGATAGGCTGTGAATGAAGGGTGAGTGAAAGGTGAATGTGGGAGAAGTGTTGCAGAGAGAAAACTCCTTCTACTGCAGTGTTTTGTGCTACTGATAAAGCCCCAGCCTCATTTCCATCTGACCTTGGAGGATAACTTGGTAAACATCAATGTTTTCAGATTTATTACCTTCACTATTATCAGTAGTGAAGGTTGTTCTACTCTTGTGAAGGAAACGTTGATGATGCTTTCATTTCTGAGACGAACTGATGGCGGCGGCATAGAAACCTCATGGGTTTACAAAAAGATGTACATGTCCCAATCTTTCTCCATCATTTGTAACATTTCAAAATAATAAAAAAAATGGATTTCATATACTAGGCCAACACTAAACAATACATTGCAGTGAAATGGAAAGAAAAATTCAACAGTCTGAAATAAAAACCAGTCATTTGTGAAACTCTATTTTGGTTTCTTGCTGCAGAATCTCAGTCTGGACTTTGACTGAATCCATTTTGATCTGAACCATTCCTCTGTATTTATGGTTGTTTGTTTAGGTTTGTTGTCCTGCTGGAAAGTGAACCTTCAGTAAAATCTCAAGTCTTCCGCCGTCTCTAAATGGTTTCCTTTCAGGATTGTCCTGGATTTAGCTCCATCCATCTTTCCATCACCTTTTTCCAGCTTGTCTGTCCCTGCTATTATCTGTTATTGTGTTGATCCATTGCAAATCTATTATACACTTCACTACTTCACGTACTTTTAGCGATACAGCTACTGTAAGTGAGACTTTATTTATATATCTATTCAGGTCAAAGTAGGAATTACTTCCCAAAGTGGTGGAGAACAACTGAGATAAGATCCTGTGGGACTTCCTGACACAAACAGACAAAAATAATTACGGCCAACCATCCAGACATTGTGATCATTAATAAGCAGTAGAGGACAGGCATTATGATCATTAATTCAGCTGATAATGATTTTACCACCTAGGGACACTTAAGGGTGAATGAAATTTAATTCACCATCATCAACCTTTATTCAACCAGGTTAGAAACTTATTAAGATTAAAAATACATTTTACAAGAATGTCCTGGCAAATGGCAGCAGCACTGACTTACAGATAGACTCACTTTCACTCAACAGCATCATCATTCAAAATTTGAAAACCTGCGACAGACTGGCGACCTGTCCAGGGTGTACCTCGCCTCTCGCCTGGAACGTAGCTGGAGATAGGCACCAGCAACTCCCGACCCCATTAGGGACGAGGGTGAACATAAAATGGACGGATGGATGAAAATGTTAAAACATAGATGCTTCAGTTAAAAAAGAATGACAGGCTGCATTTCTGCAAGATGGGAATCTTTAGGGAATGTGTCTGAACTGCTGAATTTGAAGAAGGCTAAAAAAAACCCCACCAGTCATTATTCCGGGTTTTAGAATATAGAAGTTAACACAGTCTAATTTACATTAATTAATTACATAATGTAGGTGCGTTACCTAAAATACGCAATTAATGTAGGTAATTAATTATTTATTTAAAAAAATAAATAATTAAATATTATTAAATTAAATATTAAATATTATTTATTAAAATTATTATTATTATTTCTAATATAGTACACTTCTTTTTTATAAATATTTAAGTAAGCATTTGTTAAACATTTTAGACTTTCCAGTAAAAATACTAAAACAGACTGCATTTCCCAGTGTACATTGCGGTGGATCGACTAAAACTATCCCGGTAGGGCCCAAGTTGTATTTCAAACAAACCCCCAAACTGTGGTTAGTTTAACACTGATAATAGTTTTGACGTGCGAGTGTTTGTCCGCTTAACTGGTTAATATCAAGAGATTAACAATGTCACGCGCCATCCCCGCGGCACATCCCGGGTTCGCGCGCATACGTGCTACACACTGGAAACAGGAAGCAGTCTTTGGTTTCCTGTTTCCAGTGTGTAGTACGCATGCGCGCGGAGCGACGCCGGGTGAAAACATGTCAACTTCAGTCAGCGGCTACAAACCTGTGAGCCACGTCGTTTTCGACATGGACGGATTATTGCTCGGTAATCCACGTGTTGTTTTAATCCAAGCAGCGTCGTCTGAGCCGAACGTCAGCTCGTTCGCTCTGTCTGCAGCCGTGGAAACCACAACTAACGAACGCCATGTACCCCGTCGCGGCGTTTTATATAATTAACGTCACACATCGTATTAAACAGGAAAACAAGAGAAGGTACTGACAAAATAAGGTGAAAACATAATTGTGGATCAATTATGGAAAAATAATAAGTACAGAAAAAGAAT